>CAHIKZ030002258.1:2082500-2185000 GCA_903632075.3 Acanthosepion pharaonis
TTAGCTGAATAATTTGGTTCACTGGCCGGCGGTAACCAGGTCGTAAAGTATAAGCGTTCTTTCTCAAGTACTGCTGGGATTTTTGCATTCAGTCACGTCCCTTTTTTCTGCCAGTAGGCGCTAATTAAATTTTGGTTAGCGAAATTGTGGTTAGTGTGTTCTTTATGAGGGCTACTTGAAGAGATAGATCGAAGTCTGGTTTATAAAAAAAAATCCCGTCCGTAGAGTAAGGGTGCATGGATGGATAAAGGAAAAACCAAATTACTTGGCGAAGTTTTAAAAAAATTAGCAGAAGTGGCCATTTTTACCGTCTCCGATTTCATGACTGCATGATGACTTTATCTGTCTATCCATTTATCTATCTTCTTTTTTAAAATATTTTCGCCCAGTAAAAAAATAAATAAATAATTAAAAACCAAAAAACAAGAGCAACTCTATGCTGAAGGTTAATGATTGAGGTTTTTGAATATAAATAACAGTTAACCCGACACAAGCTTCGTGTTTCGGGTTAACTGTTATTTATATCAGATCGGGAAAATATCTTCTCGGGAATCTATTAAAAATGTATTTCGACAGAAATCATTGTCTGAAACATTTTTATTTTAATATGGACAAGATCTTTCGACCAATTTTTTTTATTAAATCTTCAAATTTCAAAGTCAGTTGTTTTATGATTTCGGTAAATTAGCTAAATTTAATATTTATTTTTATTGTATATTATTTTTCCCTGAGTACTTTCGAATGTTGCTGCATTCGTTTTCAAGGATTATTTTTTGTATTTTTATGGAACTGATTTTAAATTTCGACATTCTCACATTTAGTGGAACCAGTTTCAAGTCAGTGAAGTTTACAAACGGTCAAACTGATTTTTTTGATTTTTTTTTTTAAAAACACACAAAAAAACCTATCAGTATGCGGTCCCATATCGAGAAAGATAGGTTATTTAATATTGGCGGCATTTCTTTTATTACAACAGCCTCCACAATTTGGATTATTTTTTTAATTGTTTCCAATATAAAATTTTGCGACGTAGTACTAAACATTTAAATGATTTCTTTTGGCCCAGTTCTTATGGTCAATTTTTAGGGTGTGCTTTGTGTATAATCTGTTGCGAGCTCAACATTTTTCTTATTCTCCATTATTTGCTCAAAACATGGATTTTAAAATTATGTATAAATCTTTATCAATAGGAGTAGAATTATTAATATATTCAACTCACTTCTTATGTAATGTTTAGCATGTTACGCTGAGAAATTAAAGTACCTTTGAAAATCACGATAACGCAAAATCTAAGATTTAATCTGGTATTCTTCGACAGATCCCTGTGTACGATTTTGTGAGTTTTAAATTCTGGAATATTTGGACAGCAGTATTACAAATCTAAAATTAATGTTTAATTACATTAGGACAATTTAATTGAAATTTTCTTTATGCTAAGTGTCCCTTCAAGACGTAGGAGGTCTTGGCTCGCCATAACTTTCTATCATTTGTTGCGTTTTACTCTAAGTTCTAGTCACGGTACTGCCAACCAGTTAAATAGATTTGCTACATAAATTACTAGAAAATTTATTCTGTTCTTCTGCCTTCCGTTATCCGGCAAATTCAAAGACTTCTTTCCACCTTATATGGCCAAGAAATGTTAACTTTCGTATTCTGATTTTAGTGTGTGTCGTTTTCGCTCCCATTTACTTGAAATATCTTTGTGCCTCGGCTGTTCAACAATAGAATTCCCTGTATTATTCAGTAGTATCATATCTCTATTGCCAGACTTATGGGGAGATTGATATTATATTGAATTTCAGCAATTTTCTGTTTCCATTAAAAATGTTTTGTCAAACCTGCTTTATTAGTATGCATAATTTAAAACGCAAGTTTAAATGGGCGTATTTTTCTTTACTCGAATTTGAATTGAACTACACCGTAAAAATGTAAGTTTTTACACAATGTTGCACTCACTGTGGGCATATATCTATTGAACTTTTTTCTGTAATAATATGCGTGTATGTGTGCATTCATATATATATATATATATATATATATTTATCATTTAAGTATTAATATCATTATCATCCTTATTATATATATATATATATATATATATATATATATATATATATATATATATATATATGTGTGTGTGTGTGTGTGTATGTATGTATGTATGAATATATGTATTCATCATTTAAGTATTAATATCAATAGCATCCATAGTATTTTTATATACATACATACATATATATATATATATATATATATATATATATATATATATATATATATATATATATATATGTATATATATATATATATATATATATATATATACATGTATCTGTGACTAAGGATGCTAATGATATTAATGCCTAAATATAGGACGTAAAGTCAATTCAAGTGCCTCTTTGGATGACTAGATAGTTAACCGAATATCAAAGGCAGCCATGACTTTAGGAAGCTTAAGCAATCCCTATGTGATATTCATGGGATTTCACTGAAAACGAAAATCAGTGTCTATCGAGCAATCATTCTCATCACACGTCTTTATGGGTCAGAATCTTGGACGCCATACAGGACCCAAATCAATCAACTTGATACTTTTCATAAACGCTGTCTCCGCTCAATATGCGGTTATTCACGGCAGGTCAAAATGTCTAACCCTGATCTTTTCATTAAATGTGTCGTAGGTGGTAACGAATCCTCTTTGATGCAATCACAGTTCAGATGGGCTGGCCATATCATCAGAATGAGTGATGACCGGATGCCAAAAATCGTCATGTATCGCCAACTTGTTCATGGTAAGCGTAACGTAGGCCGTCCTTGGTTACGCTTCAAGGACAAACTTAAATACAATGTAAATGAGGCAAAAATCCCTATAGAGGAATTCGAACTTGCTGTTGAAATCAAGCAAACTGGAAAAACACTTGCTACCGAGGTATATCTTTGAAAAAGAATCGTCTGAGAGAAATAAGAAACATCACAAAATTCCGGGCTGATAAGTTAAGCCCATATGAGGGTCAAAACTTCGGCATATCGCTCGTGTGGACTGGTTTGCAAATTCAGTGCAAAGATTTTGGGCATATATCTATTGATTTTATTTCTGGTATAATATGCGTGTATCTTTACAATCACACACACACATATATATATATATATATATATATATATATATATATATATATATATATATATATATATATATATTATATATATATATATATATTATATCATTAGCATCCATAGTATTATATATATATATATATATATATATATATATATATATGTGTGTGTGTGTGTGTGTGTGTGTATATATATATATATATATATATATATATATATATATATATATATATATATATATATATATATAGTATCACATATATATATATATATATGTATGTATATATGTATTCATCATTTAAGTATTAATATTATTAGAATCCATAGTATTATATATATATACATGTGTATATGTAGATAATATTAGTGGAAAATATACATACATATGGAAAATATATATAAAAAAATACCCATACATGTATATTTTCAGAAAAAAAATTTTCCAAGAGGAAGAATCCAGGTAGAACTCAATGTCTAGGACAGAGTATGTGTGTATATTTGTATGTATATGTATGTATGTGTGTATGTGGATATATGTGTATATGTGTGTATGTATATAAGTGTGCACATATGTACGTATGGAGGTGTTTATGTATGTATATGTATAAGTATGTATGTGTACATATGTATATACATGTATGTGTGTGTATGTGTGTATGTATATATACATGTGTAAGTGTGTGTATGTATTTGCATGTGTATATATATATATGTGTGTGTGTGTATGTATGTGTATATGTATATGTATGTGTGTATGTGTATGTACGTGTATGTATGGGTATATGTATATATATATATGTATATATGTATATATATGTATGTGTATGTGTATATGTATGTGTATGTGTATGTATATGTATGTATGTATGAATATATGCATGGGGGCATGTGTATGCGTGTATATGTATGTGAAAAGTGTGTTTATATGAATATAGATGAATATGTGTATGTGTGTATATGTGAATATATTTTTTTATATTTTTAGGTTTATATATATATATATATATATATATATATATATATATATATGTGTGTGTGTGTGTACACGTATGTCTGTGTGTGTGTGTGAGTACATGCCTAAGTGTATGTACCTACTTGTATATATTTTTTGTGTATTATTATGTGTTTTGAACATAGAAATATTTGGTCCTTGCTAGATTAGACAATCGTTATATTCATCTTCATATATTTATATTTGATTTCTAACCTGTAGTCGATATTAATTTGTCAAATTTTCTCAATTACAAAGCGGCCCTTTAAGTAAACACACTTTTATTTTCCTTCGTCCCATCTCTCTCCCCCACCTCTTCTCTTCCTTTTTCACCCCTACCTCCTATCCTAACTTCTAATTGTCTATGGTGTGTATATGTCACCACGAAATGTATCTTTATGCATTAGACATCCGTCGACTTTCTTTCTCTCCTCTTTTTAAATCCCCCCCCACATCTCCTAAAATTCTATCTGTTAATGCTTCATCTCTCTCCTCCTCATACTTACACTTTCTCTAAATTCTGTTTGGATTTCCGGAGTTGTTTTTTCTGTTTTCATTTTGAATTTGTAGGTCTGATGATTTGGATCGTATTTACGATTCCAATGGAATAAATTATGACCATGGACTATTAGTGTTTAAGCCTTTTATTATGTATATATGTATATATATATAAATATATGCATGCATATATATTAGTATCATATATATATATATATATATATATATATATATATATATATATATATATATATATATATATATATATATATATGTATATGTTCGTATATGTATATATTCGTATCATATATATATATATATATATATATATATCATATTTATATATATATATATATATATATATATATATATATATATATATATATATATATATATATATATATATATATATATATATATATATATATATATATATATATATATATATATATATATATATATGCATGTATGTATCTGATACTAAGCATTCTAATGGTATTAATGCTTAAATACTTAGGATTTGAAGTCAATTCAAGTGCCTCTTTGGATAACGAGATAGTTAATCGAATATCAAAGTCTGTCAATGCCTTTAGGAAGGTTAAGCAACGCCTACGTGATATTCCTGGGATTTCACTGAAAACGAAAACAGTGCTTTACACACTCGTGTACATATCTGTGTATAAATATATACATATATACATCATAGTTTTATATAGAATAAATAGAATAAACTAAATATCCTGAAGTGACCAAGTCAGTTGACAGTTTGAAGTCTAATGGAGAATCTGTGAAGTTATTAGAAGTTTTAAATCCAATCGAGAGCTCCAGCAATCATCACGGACCTAAAGACCTTATACGAAGAAGATACAATTAAATACAATTTAAGTACAATTTATGTTTGTATTTGAAGCGTAACCAAGGACGGTCTACATTACGCTTACCATGAAAAAGTTGGCTATACATGAGGATTTTCGGCAATCATGCAAGATAAATACATATATGCATACATACATATGTATATATTTATTCATAAATATTTATATGAATATATGTATATATTTACTTGGGTGGAATAGTTTGCAAATTCATGTGCAACGATTGTGTGCATATATCTATTGATTTATATTTCTGTAATAAATAAGCGTGTATGTGTGCAAAATAAGTCAGTGACATGTCTGCAGCTGGCCCAAATCGCGTCAGAGGCAGCAGCAGCAGAAGAAAAAGAGAACAAGGGAAAAAAACGAGAAGAGGCTTGGGGGCAACTGTAAGTTGAAAAAAGAAAAAAAAAAGAAAAGAAGTGCGAAAGGGTCAAATGATCACGACACCATCCACGTACGCACATCCCTGCAGACTGATGAACGGTTGTACGTACACAAAAGTGGAGACGAACACAAAAAATACGAACAATACTTGCATCAAATTTAAAAGTATTTAAAAATGGAAAACTGAAAATATAAGCAGTAAATTGCTGATACCAACCGAAGAGCGTACAGTCAGGTCCACCCACTACACAAACCGTTTGCAAATTTTTTGGTGGAGTGAATTGTGTCATTGTTTTCTTTTTCTAGATGGTGGTCATCTGACCCTACTATACTGTGCAGTCGACAAAATAAAAAATAAGCCAAGTGCTTGCCGAAATTAAAGATAACCTGTATAAGTATGTGTGCCCGTGGGTTTGTATATATATATATATATATATATATATATATATATATATATATATATATATATATAGGAGGCACGGTGGAGTAATGGATAGTGAGTTGGATCGAAGAATCGCAGAGACGAATTCGAATTACGTGCTAATGCCCTTAGGGAAAGGTATGAATCCTCTTCCTCTCCCTCCAGCTATGGCTAAAATAGTAGGATAGACTGGGTTCTATAGCTTTGGATTGCAACTGGTCTAGGAGAAGGACAACTCTGAATTCAAAACCTGCGGAGGGTCGTTTGGGAACCTTGTAGCACTTAGTGCACCAGGTCTCTGTATTCGGCCTTTCAAAAAGTGTGGATGGTTCGGCACGAAACCTTCACGACTATAATCAAATCTCATGTGCCGTTGTCGGGTTTTCGGTTTCCTGAAACTGATCTGCTTGACCCTCATACGTCGAATTTCGACGACAGGAGATATATATATATATATATATATATATATATATATATATATATATATATATATATATATATATAAAAGCATTCGTAGAATACAAAATGAATACATAACCTTCATTTAAAACTTTGTAGAATAGCCATTATTTACTTCTACTGCAACCAAACTCTCTTTTTGTAATTCCCAATTAAATAATTGCAAATTTTATTTGGTACTTTGTTTATTCTTCTTCGCATATGGTCTTCCGATCCGTGATGATTGCTGGAGCTCTCGATTGGATTTGAATCTTCTAATAACGCCACTGATTCTCCATTGGACTTCAATCTGTCAACTGACTTGGCCGCTTCAGGATATTTACATGATTCTTTAGCAAGCCATTTCTTCTTAGATTTTGCAATGTGATTAGTATCCTTATCTTGTTGGAAGATCCAATCAGATGGATGTTTAAGTTTTTGAAACGAAATCATTAAATTTACTTCCAAAATATTTTGATATACTGCGACATTCATTTTACCATTTATTGCTAATATGTTGCCAGTAAATTTTGCAGAAATGCATCCCTAAACCAGGAGGCTGCCACCACTAAACTTCCCTGTTGAGACTTTTGAAGGCATACTTGATTTCTAGAAATTCGTTGAAACAACTCAATTTTCAATAGGTAATACTCATGCCCACTATTAATTTCCTTTATCAGTGTGTTCACGAAAGAATTTTAACCTCTCATCTCAGTCTGTTTTTCAATAGCAGTGGAGTTTTCAGAGTGAGAATGACTTTCGATTGTTCCTATGAATTTCATTACTTATTGTCCGTTTAGTGATACAGATTGATGATGAAAGTAAATCATCCTGTAATTATTGACGAGTAACTATTGTATTTTCATAATTTGATGCATTAATTTCCTCGAAGATCCTGAAAAAATCTTCCGTGGATCACCTTTTCTTTGGTTTTCAACAGTTTTTAGATTTAAAACCTTGCAATGAATGATATGATGGTAGTAAAGGAATATTCCTATTGTTTGAGATTTTCCTGTAACTTTTACCTTCTTCCCAGAGCTTAACAAGCAGTTCTTTTTGCGAAATTCTTAATTCTTTACCTCTTGCCATGATGTCAACCTTCTTTCACGAATAACAATTACAGACTGTTCTGTTTGCATTTTTTTAGGATAAAGTAACTACTGCTAACACTATTGGAACTTTCTAGAATATTACACTACACATATCTAGAGTATTAAAGTAATCCAAAGGCTTTAAAATCTGAAATTGGCATTGTATTAACATTTTTTCACCTTTTAAAAAGGATAAATGATATTTTTATTAAATCAATAATTTTTTCTCTTTTATGCATATTTAGTTATTATGGATCAGTGCACAGTTAATTATATGAAAATGACGTTTATTCATTAGTTGGAAATACAATACACACACACACACACACATATATATATATATATATATATATATATATATATATATATATATATATATATATATATATATATATATATATGTCAAGGAATAGGGAAACTGTATTATTAACTAATTCTAGTTCCTAAGGGCATTTGTTTTTTTGCTAATAGCTATTTTGATTTCAATAGATTAATTTCGTTTTTGCCTTGAAATAATATATATATATATATATATATATATATATATATATATATATATATATTAGAGCAAAAGTGATGAAAAGAAATTTATATATATATATATATATATATTTCTTTTCATCCCTGTTTCTCTGTATATAATTTCTTAATTTTTATTCACTTTGCTTGTTTCACTTTAGCCTTCTCTTATACCCTCTAGATCTCTGAGCTGCGGCCCCCAGGGCAAAGGATATCATGGCTCTCTACAACTTCCTATCACTTATGGTTATTAACAGTTTTTATGCCATTACTAAGGATTCTCCACTTTCTACAGCGAATTCACACAAACTCATAAGTTAAGTGTCTCCCTGACTTCCCTTATCCCACTTATCTTAACCTTTGACAATTTCTGGCTCATTCTGTGTCCAAGGAATTGTAGTCGTCTTTTCCTGTTTGTCATTAGAAATGTGCCATTTTTTGTATAATTTTCTTGTTTCTGTCCATGGAATTTTCTGTAGAACCACATTTCTACTGCCACTAGTTTCCTCTTTATCTGTGGTTAGATTGCCCAGCATTTACTGACATAGAATCGGTTAGATATCACATAGCAAATCTGTCTATTTATCTCTTTATATGGCTGGTTCTGTTATTTGAAGAATGACCCTCTTTCTTCAAATACCGACTCTCTGTTTCTCCGTATCCTTTCTATTCTTTGCTTTTTCTTTTGTTTTCCTGTCACGCTTCACCTCACTCTCTTTTATTCTCTTATTTTGCTCCAGTTCACATCCTTTATGTATTACAAACTCTTCTTCCAATTTTCTGTAATTTCTTTCCTCATCTCTACGGCTTCCATATTGTCAGGATTCACTATATACGGTTCTACTTACCCGCTTCCCGTATCCGTCTATCTCGTCTATCGACCTTTGATTATTCTCTCAGATTTCCGTCTTCCATTATCTTTTTATACCGGAAAATACTTATATTCCATGACACTTCTACTGATTTTAACCTTATCCACTCCTTCTATTCTCCTCTTTTCATTCAGTTAGCTTTCAACGTAGCGCTAAATAAAAAGACCGGATATTTGAGTGGATTATTTTGAGGGTCGCCATCCTTTCCAATCTTTTTTTTTTTGTTCTATGAGCAACCACTTCACTGTGAAAGAATTAATCCCCTGCCTCTTTTTCGTATCCCGTCGATGTCTTGTGGACTGGGCGTGGCAGGTGGGGCAGAGGAATGTACAACATTCTACTTCCTGCAAAGCCCAACCCAAACACCTCATCCGAAATCAAGCAGAGAAAAACATGAATCGGTAGAATCCACGCTTGCCACCCCAGACCTAACATCCTGAAATCAATTCCCTGCTCCCGCTTCTGCATTTCTTAATCATTCAACGCCATGCTGACATTTTTTTGTAGAATAGCGCTTCTTATGGTTGATTTGTGGGTTGGTTGGTTATCGATGTAGGTGGCTCTTTCTCTGATATCTCGTTCTCTTCTTTCTTTTCTTTTTCGGCATTCTCTTAGTCTTTACTATCTTACCAATTATTTATTTCGTAACACAAAGCCGCATACACACATGTGCACACACACACACACACACATATATATATATATATATATATATATATATATATATATATATATATATATATATATATATATATAGACACACACGCATATATATATATATATATATATACACACACACACACACATATATATATATATATATATACACACACACACACACACACACATATATATATATATATATATATATATATATATATATATATATATATATATATATATGTGTGTGTGTCTATGTATGTATCTATATGGGCCGAGTGGTTACAACTTTCGTATTCTGAACATGAGACCCGGGTTCGAATCTCACCATGGTTGATTTGTCAGGAAGGAGACTCTGATGTTATTGGACTGGTCGATCCCAGCGTGCGGCACCTTTTGGAAAGTGCCCGTAAATTATATCACAGGTTAATCCAAGCATTATCAGTGAAATTGTGTAGACTGATAGGCTGGCTAGCACGAAGTTATTGTAGCGGAAGGCTTGAACACGCTGCCCTTTTATCCACTGGGACACATGTCCAACACTTAATAAACAATTTAAATTGTGTAAATAGTTACAATACTTAACGTCAGAAAATAGACAGATACCACACACACACACACACACACACACACATATATATATATATATATATATATATATATATATATATATATATATATATATATAGCCAAATGTAAAAGAATGAAAAGATTATAAATTCAAACCTTCATAAAAAAAGCAAAGTAATGTATCTTTTGAATCTGTAAAATTTGTATAGACTCCTTTCCTTTTTCATGTCGTTTGTTTCCCTTCACTTTGTAGCAGGGTTGATTTCTTATGTTTAATTATGCCTTTTTTTTCCTCTTTCTTTATCATTTTATTGATATTTTCTTTTCTTTTTTTACTTCAATTTGTTTTTTTTAATTTTTCCCTTTTATGGAATGAATATATATATATATATATATATATATATATATATATATATATATATATATATATATTTATTTTTTTTGCCTTCTACGGAAAATTTGAAAAATGTAAAAGAAGTAATGTTTCATGAATCGTATTTTTAAATGAAACCGTTTATTAGCACCATTGTTAACCGCCTGACGAGGCATTTTTAATATATATATATATATATATATATATATATATATATATATATATATATATATATATATATATATATGTGTGTGTGTGTGTGTGTGTGTGTTATCTTTTAATTTTTACTTGTTAACGCATTCTTTATTTCTAACTTTATGGTAGCATCAGCAATTCAGAATTAAGAAATGAATTAAAATAAATTGTTTGTCTGCATCTGTGATATTGGTTTAAATTTTGAGACTATAATATTTTGTTGAATCTTTAAGTTTTCATCTGAATGCGCTGATTTTTTAATTTTTTTTTTTTTTGTTCTTTCACGCTGTGGTTTCCTGTGACTGTGACATAATATAAATCCTGCGAATTTCAACTCTAATTTAGGTTGCACATTCCGGAATCATATGTGATTTTGTTAAATTTTGTTTTTTTTTTTTCTTCGTGTGGATAACTTGTAAAATTTGTAATCTTTCTTTACAAGTTGCTCTCGTGTTTTTTTTTTCGTGTTATTCACATGGAGTTGTCGAATATTATTTTCTCCGTAACAAAAGAAAAGAAACTAAACGGAGGGCAGTAGCGATCCCTATGGAGAAGTATATTTTCTTTAATGATACTTTCGATGGTGTGAGTTAAGAAACATTAATTTCACTTTTCTTGAATAACTGGTATGTCTCCTCAAACAAGTGTACCCGCTCTGCAGTGACGTTTACAGTGATCAAAAAGATTATCGGAATAACAGAATGCATTACCTGCGCGTGCGTGCACACACACACACACACACACATATATATATATATATATATATATATATATATATATATATATATATATATATATATATATATATATATATATAGAGAGAGAAAAAGAGAGATACAGAGATTATTGTCTATCACAAATTCTCTGAGAATACGGCCATAAACGTCTCTTAAACTAGCGTCTAGTTTCCACAGTTCCCCCCCCACAAATCGTACTGCTAACAAAGTACCACAGCAAAAATGTACGCACTACATTCAGCTCCAATGCAGTCTTTCTTTACCGCTGACAATTTCTTTCTTACTTCAACTATACGGCTTATAGAAAAGCAAACGGAAAATAAAACATAATTATTTTCTGAATATTTTTTCTTACTGCATCTTTGTCGTATTTTATTGCAGCTCTTAGGTCGTCACTATAGGATTACCAATTGAGCAACAGACCACATTAAACGTGGAATGCATTTATTTCTAAATCCTTTCTTCATTTCATCACCAGGTGTCGTTTAAAATGTGCTTGGTATAAACATTGGTTCTTCTCTAAACAAGATAAACCAACATGTAATTTACCTTTTCTGTAATTATTATTATTATTATTATTATTATTATTATTATTATTATTATTAATCCTCTCTGACTCTTAGATGTTTCGATCGAGTGATAATGGTCATATCTCAGCTCATATCCGCAGTGTAATCGCATTGCATTTTCCTTAGCATATGAACTGTTCGAAACACCATCGCGTAATGTATTCCCAAGGAGTCCTGCTTAGTAGAGATATTCTTGAAAATAATCCCGAGTGCACCAACTGCGGAAGTGACACATTGAATTGTTGCCTGTATATTTATTGTTACCACTATCTTTTCGCCTGCTCCTCTTCTTGTTCTTGTTCTTGTTCTTGTTCTTGTTCTTCTTCTTCTTCTTCTTCTTCTTCTTCGTTTGTCATTTACTTATACCCTCTCCTGCTAGGATTTCTGTTTTATACACATCTCTTTCCGGGTCCCAACCAGAAACCTAATGACATTTTACGCAGATCATATTTTGTAAAATAAAAAATATAAGATCCCACATATTTTACGTACATAAAGCTCTTCTTAATGTAAGATATCTACATTTTTTTTTATATTTCTTTCTTGTTGTTGTTGTTGTTGTTCTTCTTCTTCTTCTTCTTCTTCTTCTTATTATTATTATTATTATTATTATTATTATTATTATTGTTGTTGCCGTCATCGCTGTGTTTTTCTTTGGCTTTTTATAGTTTAAGTTGTTCCCAACACACAACCAAATACTTCAATGCACAACATTATATTTTTTTCTCTCAAAAGATTCAAGTAAATGAGTTTCGATACAATGTCGGAGAAAATATTCAGTTGTGGTCAACGCTTAAAGAGAAATGTACACAAAAATTGAAATGTACCCAGATATATGTCTTACTTACAATTTACTTCTTTTATGTTTTCCTGGAATTTGATTCATATATGTAAATGCTAATTTTGATATTTATATTGCTCCAAAAGCAACGCCTAAGTTTATTTTTTTTCATTTTTTATGTGATGCTTTCTATCTTTAGGTACTTCTTCTTCTTCTTCTTCTTCTTCTTCTTCTTCTTCTTCTTCATATTATATTATTATTATTGATTTCTCTTGTTGTTTGTATTGTTTTATCACGAGGACCTTATAAAGGTTTTATCGGTTCAATGCTGACTGTGTTTTAAATTGTTGCATACTGTGTACAGCTTTCACGACAGTGTCCCAAAAACTATCGAAGAGAACTCTTGTTTGCTTTTACATATCCTCAGCCTGAATTATGACATCCCCTTCTCTGAAACCTTTTATACATTCAAAGATAAGTAGCTCAGTCTACCCTACTAACTTAACAGATTCGGCAGAAAATTGTTTCCAGGTTAAACACAGAGTTGTCCTTCTAGTTACTTTAATTCCAAAGGCTACAGAACATATTCTACATCTTTATCAATAATTGGTATGAAAATAGATGATCTCCTGCCTTTCCCGTGAATAATAGTACGAATTCACCGAAAAGGCTTCGGTGGTAATTGAACTTAGAATTATGTTTTCATTTCAGAGCAGATACATTTTATGCGAGTGACACACGTTCATAGTATTAGATAGATTATATTATTCAACTTTCTTCGCTGTAGCATTTTCCAATCATTGATAATTTTATTAGTATATTTCAATCTAATTTCTGCTGCTTTTGACACCGGATGATAGTCGAGAGCTGATAAGTGTAACGCTTACCTGTTTACATGACAAACGCAAACTTTAAAAATTTGATTAAAATGTCACGTGACTATTTCGCTTTCTTCTCACCTACAAGTGGCCTACAATATATATATATATATATATATATATATATATATATATATATATATATATAGATAGATAGATAGATAGATAGATTAACAAAAAATTGAACATTTCAAATCAAAATAAATATTTTACCAATCTATTTCCTTTATATGCAAATAATTGACTGGGGAAAAAACTTAAGCGATACAAGGAAATACTCACATAAAATCAAATCTAATAAATACGTCTCATACGTATATATATATATAAATCAATCTATATCTATGACAATATATATGCACACATACACACACACACAAATGTAGATATATATCAAATATACGGTGCAGTTATTTTATATTAAATTGAAACATTCATACAAAAAGTAAATTAGTAAATTTAATAATATTAAATGGCGAAATCCCTTCGCTAACTAAATCTTAAGGATGTATTAACCCACTAATCGCACGATGAATTTTATGGTTCTTGTTTGTTTTTTTGTTTTTTTAAATTATGAACTGCATTATGTCTTCCTTAAATATGCAAGTACTTTCGGCAGTTCTTCCGGTCATCATCAGGCATTGAAACTATTTTGTTTTTGGTAAAATTACTTATTAAATTAAATTAAAATTAAAAGTACTTGCATATTTAGCGTTTTTCTGTAATTACTTTTATGGTAATTGTCCAGGTGAACTTTCCGCTATGGTGATTAGTTTTTAACCACAGTACGAGATTGGCGGCAATATCTCATAATTTTATAATTTATTTGGCTTGAGGTAATCTCACAAATATAGACAGATATTGAAAGGCAGAAACGTTGTAATAAATATGTCGGCAAAGATAAGGACAATAGTCCGGATAATGTAAATAGTATACATAATACCACATCTCACAAATACAGACAGATGTTTCTCCTCATTACTGTTGAAATAGTACGATGTAGCCATAAATTTTATTCTAATGCTTTCTTCACTCGCATTTATTTCTGTGAAAATTTTGCCCAGTTTCATGCTTACCTGCCACCTCCAGTCTTAGAATGCGTAATTAAAACACTATTTACCATCTTTCGTCTTTCGTAACTGTGTTCTTTTATTGTTCTTTCTCCTGACTAAAGTGTTTTTATTCTCTTTAATTCACAGTTACACCTTGCGTCTTAGTAGCATTATCACCTTTCTTTGGATGATTTTTTTTAAAACTGTCTTTCAACGCCAATAACCGAATGTCAGATTCGAAACCGCTTTCTTTCTTTCAGGTCTTGACATCCTAAGGATTTCTAGCTCGTCATACTTTTGTCAATGCCAAATGAAGAATTAGATTTATTTCTAAATTCAAAATCATTTCGGAGGCGGTTTGTCCAATCTATTTTCCCTCTGGAATGTTCAGTGAAAAAATGTCGTGTTAATTTGTAGATTTGATTTACCAGTAAACAAAAACAAAATAACAAAAAAAAAAAAACAAACAAATTATTAAATTAAATTCTTGCCAAATATTAATTACGAGCATATCGTCCAGATCTCACGTTTCCGAATCTGTCGTATTTTTTATTTCAACTTGTTGCAATTAGCCGAATGAAAAATTTTATTTTTCATCTTAATATTTGCTACGGGCATCTTGTTCAAGTATTTTATTTAATTGGTGTCCCAATGTTATTATATTTGCCCTCGCCATCAAAACAAAAATTATATCCAACATATATTTTGTTTGCTTCTTTAAATGTAAGTAGTTGCCTTGTTATATTGTTTCAATATCGATTATTTGTATACTCTCTTATATGTTATTTTCGTAACGTTCCACTGAGAAGACATTGAATTCGCGCGAAGTCAAATATGAGGGAGAGTTTTAAAAATTACGAAAAGATACAGGTTTAATTAGCACGATACATAAAATCGATTGATCTCCAAAAGTTTCCACCTTAATAATCTACACCGTTTACTTTTTTTTTCGTATCAGCATTTCGTAAAATGTTAAAATAATTGCAATCTCTTAGCAGAAAGGCCGTACATTTGGCCTAATCTCCAATAGCAACGAAGAGAGTAAGTTGTTATTGATATATGTCTGGAGGAAATATTGAGAACTCGGTCGGTTAACGTGATTCTTTTTTCCTTAATTGATTGTTTTAGATGAAAAATAAAATTATATTCTGTTATTCTCGACGCAAATTAACTTCTAAATTGATTATTGATTTCATTTCATATTTAATTAGCCTATTTCTGATATAATTTTTTCTTTCTCTCATGATAACAATTATGTATATATATATATATATATATATATATATATATATATATATATATATATATATATATTGGGGCGTATGCGTATATGTGCATATATATATATATATATATATATATATATATATATATATATATATGCAACGATTCCTCGCTAATACACTTTCCATTAAGCATTATTGACAAGATACGTTTGTTAAATTTTATTGCATTGTTTTATGGAAATAAGCCATTTCATTTTTGGACATAGAATTTGTTAAAATCATCTAAATTTTATTCGTTTCGGGTGCTTAATCTATTGGATATTTTCAAGGATTAGGGATCTGCTATTCTATACATGAGTCATTAAAAATGAAAGAAAAGGAAATTCTGTTTTGTATATGCGAAAAAGGGACGCGGCTGAGAACCAATTTTACACACACACACACACACACACACACACACACACACACACACACATATATATATATATATATATATATATATATATATATATATCTTGTCATCCACAGAAAGACTGTTTCGCTGTATCACAGCTCTTCAGTGTGGCTAGACCTCCAATTCTTCAAGCCGGAATCGAAACCGACTGATTTGGCATCAGTTAGATACGTAAGCTATCGTCACACACACATACATATATATATATATATATATATATATATATATATATATATATATATATATATATATATATGTATATATATATATTTTTATATATTTTATATTTTTATTAAGACATGATTCGATGAATAATTTAGACATGTTCTGTCTACATATTCTTTCATATTCACGGATAAGATTTTTGGTGTCGTTATTGAAGGACGAGAGAAAATGGTCGTGTTGATACATATTTCTTTTATTCCGAGTACTTTCGACATACCAGATATTGTTACTAATTATTTCGTAAAACATTCTCCACAACCATACTTAGTTACCTTCCCCTAAACAGTGTCAGCGATTACGTACTGACTCAGCGTTCTTCACACGACAAGTAAGTAATTTAACTTTCAGATGAACACAATATTTTTTTCTTCGACATTAATGAGCACTACAATATTTGTCTTGCAATAAACAATTCACTGATGAAGACAGTTTGCTATGTTAAACGTACTCGGAAAATAAGTATGTATCAACACGGTGATTTCCTCTCGTCCAGAAATAACCACACCAAAATTGTCTGTGAACACGAATGGATCGATTTGAAAATACGTAGATAGAACATGTCTAAGGTATACAACGAAACATCTCAATATATATATATATATATATATATATATATATATATATATATATATATATAGTGAGAGAGCGGGCGAGAGAGAAAGAGAAAGCGAGAGAGAGAAAGAGAGAGATTGTATCGGGCAAGAAGTTGAATGACCATGTGATCTGAAGAAATAACTTGGTAAAGAAGAATATGTGTCAGTATGAACAATTGTTCTTTGAGGCGAAGAACACGATCAAGCACAGAATGTGAAGATGAAATCCGAGAGACACCTTCCGATGTGCGGGACCCATGGGAGAGTCAGACCATTGCAGAACACTTTCGCTCTCTCTGTGATGGAACTGGTTCTTGTAAGCCAACAGGGCTTGTTCATACCGACTCAGCGACATTGGCATATCCTATAAGGATACGCTGAACAAAATTTTGGCATATATCAAGATGATAGCCAATTGGACGGCAGCGGAACTCCCCCTTTCTTACCACTTGTCTCTCATAAACAAGGACAGTCACGATCCCGGTTAACCATCCCGGAAATATATATGCGGTAGATTCTCTTTATTTGAATTCTAGAAGTTTAAAACGCCTTGAAAGTCGAGTCCAGGAGCCCGTCAATAACAAGTCAGTGAGACTGTTATCGAGGCTTACGTCTTAAGGAATATTACTTTTCTGTTTTCTCTTTCTAATAAAAACATGTGTACAATGTTATTCATTAAGGATAAATTAATAAATAAATATTAATTAGTGCTTGTAATATTGCTGCCATATATGATCCAGCGATCTTTGATTAGATCCAATGATTCTGCAATATTGTTGGTCCTGATCTGACGACTCTGCTCCAGTCACTTTCCCACCGCCATAAGGTTACCTTTCTATGTCATTCTATAAATAATTTCATATTAATTGTTAGAATGAGATCTTCGCTAGAGTTTTTTTTTCTTTTTTAAATAAAGAGCAGCACTAGAGGCGTTGAGATTTCATATAGTTACAGTTGAGCTGGCTAAATGTCGGCGTAGATTCTATGCTGACAGTTTCTTCTCTCGCACTTCTTCCTTGTTGAATTCTCTTCTGGCTCCATGCTTTCAGCCATCTACAATAGGCAAAAAAGTCCAATGGAAATCACTATCTGATGTACACCTGATTATTCACTTCTCTTTAAGCTCATCATTAATGTTTATGTTCTTAATTCTTCCACACCTTGTTGCCCCTTGTGTTTTAGTGGCATTACTCGCTTGCTTGGGGTGATTCCGATTAAAAATAACATACTGATTTTTTTTTTATTGAATATCTTTTTTTACTTCATATTATTAGTTTCCGTTACCTGTCAATTTTTATATAATATATATATATATATATATATATATATATATATATATATTATTTATTTAAAAATATGATTCCAACGCTACATAAGAGTTCTCATGTTTCAAAACAAGAGTCGAAAACTTCAATATAATTATTTGAATTAAATTGAGTTAAAGTACCAAGCTCTGTTCCATCTTCAAGCGAAGATGGAGCAGAGTTTGCTACTTTAATTTAATTCAGATAATTATATTAAAGTTTTCGGCTCTTGTTTTGAAACATGAGAACTCTTTATGTAGCGTTTTGGAATCATATTTTTAAATAAATAATTATATTTATGCTCTACTTTTGTATCGAGCCCATTTTTTTCAAAAATAATAACAAAAATACTAAAGAACATTGGATTGTTTACTTAACGAGTTCTTTCCTATTTTCTATATATTTTTACACACACACACACACATATATATATATATATATATATATATATATATATATATATATATATATATATATAAATACGCATGTGCGTATCTGTGTATCTATCTATCTCTCTATCTTTCTCTTTTATCTCTATCTATCTATATATATATATATATATACATATATATATATATATATATATATATATATATATATATATATATAGAGAGAGAGAGAGAGATAGATAGATAGATAGATAATGCATGCATGCGTATCAGTGTATCTATATCTCTATCTTTCTCTTTTTCTCCTATCTATATATATATATATATATATATATATATATATATATATATATATATATATATATATATATATATATATATATATATATATATATATATATATATATATATATATATAGATAGATAGATAGATAGATAGATAGATAGATAGATAGATAGATAGATAGATAGGTTTCTGTGTGCGTGTGTACGGCTCCCCCCCTCTCTCTCTCTCTCTCTCTCTTTGTGCATGACAAATTGGAAGGATAGTTTTTATGACGCGTTTCATCCGTTAGGACGTCATGGTATTGGGTTTTTTTACGTTGTTTTGATTACACGAACGAGTAACGCTGGTACTTTTAAAATTTTTGAATGATTTTTTTAATAACTACGAGTGACTCTTCTTTGTGATGATTTAATTACGTACAAAATATTTAAAGTTTGACATTAAATATTCTACTGACGTTGATATGCCACTAAACAAAAACCAGCCAACCAACCAACGTCACGGTTACTTACTTCACTTGTTTTACTTGATACTTTTCGATTTCAAAAAGGCGTATTACATTTCTAGAGATAGTATATAGGGAGGTTATATTTCCACTGATTATAGCTTATAACAATATTTGTTGTAATCTGTCGTATGCAACGTCAGATGTTTTAGAAATTGTCTGGGGGTGTCTGACATTTACACGAAAGCGGGTTAAAGAGATAAACCGTGTGGGTGTTGGAGAAAGAAATAAAGACTGTTATTTGTCATATCTAGGACTTTAATTAAGTATGATAGCGATGGCGTTTCGTTTGTATAAATTATTTAATATGACAATTACTCGGTACAAAGTCCCCGTGCCTTTTATAATTTAATAGTTTATCACAAATATATGTGTTTAATTATATAAAAAATATCGTACTATTTTTATATAATTATTCATTGAAAATCTATAAGCTTGATGAATGATTATATTTTACATAATTTTCTATACTATAAACTATAATATTCTATTTTTTTCATTATGATTCTTCGTAATTAAGTATATTGCTTCGAATTTCTTTAAGAAATATCAATATCGTGCATATTTTTCCAAGAGTATTTTTATCGTTTTTAATTAAGTCGTAGATTAAACCAAAATGTTAGAATCTGAGTATCAGTTAATGATAATTACTCTGACTCTGGGTGTCAATGACTTCATGATTTAAAATGATAAAGGCGTTACATTTTTTAATCATTTCACCCAAAACAAGGCAATAGAGCCACTAAAACATGAGGGGTTACATAGAGTTTAAGAACATGAGAAACATATTAAGAAGAGTGAACAATATGACAATTAAGAAGATAGACGATAACGGTTGACATTGAGTTTAACCTTACGAATATAAGACTGGGAAGCAAGAAGCCGGGAGATAAGCTCGATAGAAGAATTTGTTAACAAAAACTTATGGTTATATCTAGCCTTTTCAATTTTAAAGTGACGAAACCTTGTCGATCTAGTACTGCACTTAAGTCGATCTAGTACTGTGCTTAAATTCATAAATATTATAAAGGAAATATCATCAGAACAATTAACAGGAGAGTATAGAAAAGGCTTAGAGAAGCTTCGTCTCGCCGGGGGAGAAATGTCCAAAGCGGAGATGCTAGGTCAGGACCAATAGCATTGCGGATTATTCTTTGGAATTGTATCAAGAATCTCTAAATATTTAGCAGTAGCTCGAGACCGGACGTAGCAGAAATAGTCAAAGCAAGGACGAAAATATATATTCATGATTAGAACGATATGAGGAAAATTAACACAGATGCTGAAATATATGTACTTAGGTTTTATAGGTTACGCAAAGGCATTTGATAAGTTATGGCACAAGTATATATTTGGACTGCTAGAAAAGTAGGTCTGTTGGGAATGGATGTGAGAATAATCCAGAATTTATATTAACAACAAAACTCTGGCCTACGGAAAGAAAAAAAAAATATGTATCTACACTAGAAAAATACACTAGTAAAATAGAATGGGCGGTAAGACAAGAATATGTCATCTCACCGCATTTATTCACCCTCTACAGTGAGGCTATCGCAAAGGAACTGAAAACGCTTTCAGTATTTATTACAGATGGGTGTAATCTTAATATAAGATACGCTGATGACACTGTGTTGGTAGCTGATAGAGAAAGAAAACTACATTACCTCCCAGGGATGGTAGTAAAAGAAGGTGGGGAAAAAAGGACAAACTATTAACTGAAAAAAAAAAGATAGAGTTAAAAACAGGAGAGGTCATCATCGAGCAAGTACAGAATGTTAGATATCTGGAGATGTAAAATGCAAGGCGAAAATCTGAACACGCATCGGACGGACTAGCGAAAGGAGAATTCATAAAAAATAAGCAACATACTGAGATAGAGAAAGGTTTCGTTAGAATGAAATAAAAGAATGCTAATTTGCTATGTGATATCCATCTTCCTATGTGGCAGCGAATGTTGGACAATCTTCTCACGAATTAGGAGAAAACAGAAGGCAGCAGAAATGTGTTCTACTGAAGGATACAGGAATGTCATAGACGGAGCGAATAAGTCACGAGAAAGTCTTAAAGAAAACAACAACAAAATATACACTCATGCCCAGATTCAGGAAGAGAAAACTGAAATTATTTAGACACGTTATATGGATCTTATTCTATACGGATTGGAATTATTAATCCTCTCAGGGAATCAAGATCAAGATAAATAGTGGGAGGAATCAAGTACGTACCTGACGAAATTGTTTGAATGGATTGCACTACGAAGGTTGCAAAAGCCTTAGAAAAGAGAGAAAAAATAATAAGGGCCACAAATGATAGGAAGTTGCGGAGAGCCGTGATCGCCTGTGTCCTGAAGGAAAGCGGCACATAGAATTACTGCTCAGATAGTAATAGTCATGTTTCTACTGAATCTATACTAATCGGTCTAGGGATTAAATATTATACAATCATATTCACGAAAACACACTTTAAATCTCTTAGATATTGACGTCATTCTTCTTACATATCATATCATTCAGGTCGCTTCATTCTACGAGTGAGCTGTGTGGAATATGAGGGAATATATAAGCCTGGATGAGATTTAAACTATCACCTTACATTTTATGACATAGTCCTTGCCTATATCGCTGGATGTTGCCCAAGTTTATTTGGTTTTTTGAAGTTCCGTTCCTTGTACGTGCGAATTATTAAGGCAAATACTGAAATAGCTAAGGAGAAATTATTGCTATGGTAATTATTACTATGGTAATTATTACTATGGTAATTCTGCTACATAAAACTCCAGCCAAATATCAAATACAAACAGTTTATAAAATTAAAAAATATATTCATGAATAACTCATTCAGATTTGTATGTAAGAAATATGGTAAAACAAGATGGATTATTGCGTTCCTTGTACGAGAGAGTAGGCTAGTGGATAAAGCAGTTGGTTCGTTAATCTCTGGGTCGCACTTGGTACTATGCCTTTGGAATCAGTAGGAACGGGCGAGCAACAACTGA
Organism: Acanthosepion pharaonis; assembly: GCA_903632075.3. Classification (NCBI taxonomy): domain Eukaryota; kingdom Metazoa; phylum Mollusca; class Cephalopoda; order Sepiida; family Sepiidae; genus Acanthosepion; species Acanthosepion pharaonis. Next base: position 2,105,499 of record CAHIKZ030002258.1, read on the forward strand.
ACACTACTAAAAATAAGAAATAGACGAGGACAATGGAACGAGGAGAGTCTACCCCGTAGATTAAATAAAGGGTTCAATTCAGGATTCCCTGATTAAGGCCGGAGTGTACAACGATCGAAACGTTGTGATAACAACAACAAAGATGAGGAAAATAGTCTGAATGTAAATAGTGTAAAAAAAAATAGTAAATATAGCTATTACAAATAGAAAAATGAAACTCAATGCCCAAAATGTTTGTTGAGAAAATAAAGCATGAATAGCGAAATAGAATGGCGAATATTCATCAGTAAACACATAATTTATGACCATATATTATTTAGGTGTTATTTTATAAAAAAAAAACATTTAACGCGTCCATTGCTAAAGGTTAATTACGAAAGCTGACTTCAAATGGCAACTTTATGATAGCCAACATTAGCAATAAATATGTTTTATGAGCTGATCTATACCTTTGACTGAATTGTTAACATTTTTTTAACATCTTCCACACTAAAATTATCACAGCGAATAATCTCTTGACGAACACATATCAGAAAATGGCAAACACGAGATGTCATAATAAAAACAAATGTTAAACAGTATCTCTGTTAATATTTCTTTCTGCACATATTAATTATTCTCTAAGTGACATCCTCTTTGAATATATATATATATATATATATATATATATATATATATATATATATATATATATATATATATATATAATTAAAAAAACAGACCACTTTAAGGTTCCATGTAATAAATTATTTCACCACAGATCTTTTAAAGGACTGCAGATCATCAGACTTTACTTCCAAAGGTTGAAATGAAAATCTTTAAAATGGTCTGTTTTTATTCATATTTATTTGCTCTGAATTCACATTGAGCTCTCTGGATATCATCCTCCTTAGGTCTACCCATACAGATTACCTAGTTTTGCATAAACTATATATATATATATATATATATATATATATATATATATATATATATATTAAATAAAACAGACTATTTTTAGGTTCCATGTAATAAATTATTTCACCACATCTCTTTTAAAGGACTGCAGATCATCAGACTTTACTTCCAAAAAAAAAAAAAAAAGTTAGCAGATATTGACATTTTTAAACGGTTTTCTGCTAACTCACTCATGTCTTCTCTCTCCCCCTCACTTCCTCACTTCGTTCATTTACATATGTTTAATACGGCCCGTCATAAATGTGTAAATTTCTTTTCATTTTTTTGTTTGGAAGTAAAGTCTGATGATCCGCAGTCCTTTTAAAAGGCCGTGGTGAAATAATTTATTACATGGAACCTTAAAGTCGTCTGTTTTTATTTAAATTATTTGCTCTGAATTTACATTGAGCTTTCTGGATTTTATCCTCCTTAGGTTTACCCATACGGATTAAATAGTTTTTCATAATATATATATATATATGTGTGTGTGTGTGTGTGTGTGTGTGTGTGTGTGTGTGTGTGTGCATTTAAGCTACCTCCTGCAGAGCGCTTTTGATTTGGCCTTCGGCTTGTTCAGTAGTATCCTTAAGGCTTTGCATCTTCTTAGCATTGGAAACTCTCCTGGTTGCCGTTTCATCTGGGCTTTCATCTGCACGGGACTTTCTTTTCCTCGCTACAGTTTGGCCCTTTTGAATGCAATTTGGTCCTCGGTTGACGGAGATTTCTTTTAGCGAGACATAGCAACAAACAATAGACTACAGAAAACTCAAAATTCATCGCTGCATTAATATTCAAGCTTATCTTTTAAAGGTTCAACGATATTTCGTCTGTCGCCACTTAATTTAAACGCAATTTGATGTGCTTAGGTCTTTGTTTTCCATACAAACAATTACTTTTATTTCATAGATGACTGTATCTGAATTTCACAATTAATTTCACTTATTCCCAAATTTATTTCCAAGTTATAAAAATTGTTATCGTACAAAAAAATTCGTCGCAAAACATTACTTAAAATATCGCCCAAAACAATTGAAGTAAGGAAAACTTGGGAATCCATAATTTCAGGATTGCTTGTCTAGATACGGCCCGGAATGTTTTTAATTTGCACACGAAGTCGGCCTGGTTCTCAAATGGTATTGTATGATGAGCAACGGCCTCTAGGAGTGAAGTTGAAAAGGTGTGACATACTGACACAATGACATTTGTATTTATTTATATTGATGGCATACATATTCTAATTGTTAACTGAATCATAAGCAGTTTTTAATTCGTTAAGTTTAAAACGTTTATTAAATTGCATATCATTTTAATTCCATTTCCGAACACACAAAACTTGTCCATCGGACCCCGACCTATCTCCAGCCACGATGGACGGATTTCCTCTCGGAGACCCACTGTACATGGAGAGACTAAACAAGTGGAACTCGTTCATATGAGACATCAGTAAAGATACAAGTAAAATAGTCAGCTCCTTCTACCGCCCCAGTACGTATCTGACTCCACGTGCTAGCCATTATGTCAAATCAAACCAAAAATGCAGTATATTGTCATAATTAGGCGGTGTTGCCCAGACCGCCTTCTCCAGCCTTGATAGAGTCCAAAAGCGTCTCCGAATCCTTGTGGGTGATGAATCCTTTTCCACTGTCCAACCGCTCCCTAACGCGCAAGATGTGTCAAGGCTTTCGCCTCTTTGACGGAAAGTGCTTGGACGAAATATATTCCTTGCTTTCGCCAGTTTTAACTTACACGACAGTGATCCGCCATACCATTTACATTGTAGCAAACAACAAATATTCCAACGGTGAGTAGTATTATTCACGCAAATAACTTCTATACGTGAACCAATGCTCTGTGGAATCGACTCCCAAGATGATGTTTCCCCGATCACTATAATATTAACCAGTTCAATTATAGCTTAACCGTTTTATGCTACCTTTCCTATCAGTCGAAACTGCCTCCTAACATAACTCTCTACATCGAGTGGCCCCCAGGCTTGTACAGGGCGAACCTTACTTGCTTTCTTTAATCATTCACTTCACTTTCCGTTCTTATCAATACAGAGTGTCACACATTCCAACCCGGAGACTATATTAACAAAGTTATTATTCAAAGGAAGTTCAGACAGTCGAAGGGCGTCTGAATGCTATGCAAACTAAAAAGAAAAGTTTCTGGTATCTGAAGGGACAAGAGGCTATAAAAATGCATGCCGTCTACCCCGTCCGAGACAAATCAACTCAGTAAAAATGAATTTGACCCCGGCCGCTTCACAGGGAATGAAACAATAAAAATATACACATAAAGTCTGACAAGTAAAGGATAATAATAAATAAAATTATGTACAAAGAGAGGAAGCTAAAAAAACGAGTCGAGTTGAGGAAAGAAAAACTACAGGTGACCATTAATATAGGCAGAAAAAAAGAAAGAAAAGAAAAGAAAATTTAAACAGCCGGACAATTCCGAATGATTCAGACAAGAAAATATGCAGACGTTTATCGAGTTCTTATGCTTTTCTGCAAAGTTACGAAGTATAAGTGCTGCAAAACTGTGAAACAAGCTTAAAAAAGAAAAATGAGATGCGGAGAGAGAAAGGCGTACATAAAAAGAATAGTATCAAAAGTTGTAGTAGATTTCGGCGGGAAAATCACCTCGGCTAATCTAATTTGATATCACAAAGTTTATTTTCCTCTTTTAATGTTATTTAATCAATCTTCTTTTTAACACAATTACTTTCACTATTTCTTTATATCTATTTATCTATCCCCGTGTATATATATATATATATCCCTATGTATATATATATATATATATATATATATATATATATATATATATATATATATATATATATATATATATATATATATATATATATATATATATATATATATATATATATATATATATATATATATATATATATATATATATATATATATATATATATATATATATATATATATATATATATTATAGAATTGCTGTAAACCCTTTAACTTAAAAAAACTTAAACTTAAAAAATAATAAATAAAATCTATAAATAATAAAATATAAATATATAATAAATACAAATATATAAATAACATATAAAATAAATTATATATATATATATATATATATATATATATATATATATATATATATATATATACACATTTCACACACACACAGACACACGCACAAACACAGACACAGACACACACACACACACACACATATATATATATGTAGGAGTGTGCGCATACGTGTCTCCTTTGTTTATTCCAGATCTTCAGTTTCTATGAATTTGGAACAGACTCTTATTTTCGATTCAGATTCTTGCCAGGAAAGAAATAATTCTCGTTTGGGAATATTTGGAACAAGCTTGGAGCAGAATATAGCAGAATTATTTTCTTTTTTACGAATAAATCTCTATAGTGAAGCGATGCTCCAGATAGTTTTTTGCCTGTTATACAAACAGCCGAATTCAGACATTACCATAGCAACAAATAAAATTAACAACATATTCTAGAAGCAATTGTCTCCTACGTCTATTCCTAAGTCTGTACGTATGGAAATTCCCAAAGCAGTCTGTCCGAGAATATACTGAATCTTTACTGTCTAAGCAAGTGATGCTTGGTCATTTAGCTAGAGTTTTGAAATATCTGTTGGGACGGGATCTCTCCAGCATCCTTCCTATATGAGTATATATTTAATCTTAGACTGAACGAAATATACACATATGTAGAAATCTGAGAGAAATGAAATCACTCTTAAACAAATAGTATTTTCAGATTTTTCAAACAATATTTAACTATATTGTCGACAAGGAAAAAATCTCTTACTATAAAGGTAATTTACATTAACCAGAAAAAAAGGCGTAGACAGAAGCGTCGATCTTTTTAAATTTGGATTTTTAATGTAACTCTAACAACAAAAACATTTCGATTTCATTTTTGCCTTGAAAAAGTCGGTAGACGAAACGCGTCAGCAAAATCTAAGATTTTATCCAATTGTCATTTTATACCAAATATTACTTCCATGAGTTTGTGAATCTGACATGTTCTAAGAAGGCAGAGGCTTGTTTTTTTTCAACTTATATGCCGCATGATATATGCCACATCATAAGGCAAAAACGTGTCAAGTTTATTTCTCTCTGAAGTCGTATTCACTACAGAAAACTTTACGCTAACTATGAAAATAAGAAATCTTGGTAGAATATTATCAATGCTGCTGCGTGTGATTTGTTTCTGATTTATTCATTTGAACTTATAAATTTAACTATTTTTAAATAAACTAAATATATTTCACTTTCAGAGAAGAACATTATAAAAGTTTACCGTATCTATAGCAAAAAGAGTTTACACGTATGAGCTCCCATAGTAAAAAATCACCAATGGGTTAAAATGGTGAAAAGTCTACCTTAAACCAATGTTTACAAAATTCAACAAAAATAATTAATCATTTTTTATACATGTGGGTATGTATGAGAGAGTGTGAGTAAACAAGTGAAATCAAACGAAACCTAACGTGATTTTAATTGACGTTGCTTATTTCTATCAATTTAGAGGTCACATTGAGAAAGCCAAAAGAACCGCAGTTTGACTATTACTGATCAAGACTTGGGTATTGTGCCAGAAAATGATACGCTAAATAAATAGCTGTATAATTTCATTTTATCTAGTTTTCTCTAACATTTTGTTCAAATTTGATGCTCAGGGAAATTCCGCTCTGAGCAAGGACTCCTTTTTCAGCAACTGATAACGAGTAAAATTACTAACGACCAAAAAGTGACACATTACTCTTCACATTGTTTCATGAGTGTCGTAGACGTCGATAAACTACATTCTGACTTGTTACAGATTTCGCAAGTCTAAACTAGTAAAAACTGTGAGGTGAATGATTAACTATATTGATGTTTGAATAACAATCGTCCCAAACCGATTTAAGCTCTTTTGACATTAATCAATTTTATTGGCTGATTTTACGACATGTCAACATTTTTGTCAACAGATGTCAATGTATGATACCTTTTTTTATTGCTGTTTAATTTTTTTTTTCTTTCAGTGCATTTGATTTCTGTGAAATATTTTAATTGCATCTACTCGGGAACAACAACGTCATCCAGCAATACAAATGTTTGAGCAAGGCCACTACACTCAAATTCTCGGTCACGATCATGTACTAACACAACATTTTTGGTTTGTTTTGTTTTACAGTTTATTAACCTTAATGGGCTATTTAATGCCAACAAAAATTTAGAATATATTCGTATGAACAGAAAATATATTTATTGTAAGAAATCAGTGTGTAGGAGATTAGATTTCATTGACGTATTTTTGTAAAGAGGGTTTCTGTCGAGAGTCAAATGTATTGCTAGTATTTTTATCGAAATTGTATTGATGATATTTTTACTATAAAATATATATTTTTATATTTTCATTGTTTGATCCGTGTTTATGAGGCTAACTATTTTCCACAGCTGGGAGCCTAACAGGTGCTACCACCCTGGGTTAGGGTGAATCTTGGAACAACAGAAATTAAGATGTGGTTCCACGCTCTTGAAAGCCGCGCGATCAGGGTCATTGCTGTTGGATATAATTTATCCTCATACCTAGTAGGATCGGAAACAGACATCAGGTATTTCCGAACAGTTCAGTCTACCCAAATCTGCTCAAAAGCTTAGGACAACATATGGTATGGTTTTCAGGTACTTCTGAAAGATTCTGTGCGCTGTAATCGCCTTTCCAGCCCGCTAAACTGACGAATTTACCTTCCTGATAAATCGTCCATGGTGAACTTCGAAACTGGTTCTCGTGGTTGGAAAGGAAATGGTCTAAACACCAGACCACCTGCTGATATCAGGTGAAATATTAAATAATCCAATTACAGTTAACGTATATATATTATACATAGCACACACACATAAACATACAGAGAGAGAGAAAGAGAGAGAGAGAGAGAGAGAGAGAGAGAGAGAGAAATACACGGTAATTTCCCCTCTTCCATTAATAACGTCATGAAGAAACTTGTCCGTGAATATGAAAGTAACCAATTGAAATTAAGTAAGCAAAACTTGTCTAAATTATTCAATGAAACATGTCTCAATGAAAACATGCTGCCAAAATATATGCAACATATATATATATATATATATATATATATATATATATATATATATATATATGAGTGTGTGTGTGTATTATGCAGTGTTACAATAGAACATGCACGTCCCCACAACAAAACTGTTCATCTTGTTCCAACGCTAAAAAATTTTCTGACGTTTCATGAGGTGGTAAATCACGATACTGCACTAATATTGTGATTTCCGATCTGAACAAACTTTAGAAAAAATTAACCTTGAGACATGATGTCCAGTTTTGTAGTGGGTATGTACATGTTCAAATGTAACACTGCATAATAAATACATATTCATTGCTCTACTTTTGTAGTGAGCCCTGTTTTAAATTAAGGTTTTGAACGCTGAAATCTTACTCATCATTCTTTTACATTTTGTATATATATATATATATATATATATATATATATATATATATATATATATATATATATATATATATATCCAGACCTAAGGACATGGTCTGAAAATAGCATTCAAATATGAAATGGGCTGTCAACATTTGCTGTTGAAATTCTCAAAGATGTTACCTGATTGATGAACACAACAAATATAGATTTCTCTTGTTGTCGAAACTTTAGAAAAGTACACGGATGTTTGATAAGGATGTTTTGTGTGGTGTAATGTGATGTTTTCAACAAGACACAAAAAAAAAACGCCAGAATTTGTATTGGAAAACAAAGTAATTATTTTCAGGGAAACATCTCGCACATTAAATTTCATGGCTGTTCATTTGAATGTAAGTTTACTGACATTTCTTAGAAGTGCAGCTTAGCCGATCTTTGTGTGCATTTGTAATTGGTGAAAGGCTTACAGAATCTCTTTGGATGAAGAAAACTGGAACATAATCTTTTTAACCTGATCTAGCTGTTTGTATTTTTTGTTATTTCCAAATTCGAAGATTGCCTCGAAAAGACAAATATTTACTGAAAGTTTGCTGTATTGCCGAAAGTTATTTCGACAGATATTTTCCAAGTATGTTTACAGCCAATTTACCATAGTCTTATGAATTTATAGAATCACAAATGGAGTAATTCGAAGGTAACAGCAGACAATAATGTCCAAGTTAGCAAATATTATTTTCACTGTGCTATTTCAAGAATTAAATTGTTTAGCCAGGTCATTTTATATCGGTACATAGCTTGCATTTTAAATAAAATTTGAACTATATTAAGATGTGGGAAAATGAAATAAAACCTGTAGATAATAATAAAAATTAGAAAAAAATAATTCATTTTCCCATGATGCAAGTTATAAAGAAACCGGAAAGTGTTTATGGTCACATATGCGATGTTATGTCTCCAATTTCGTAAAGAAGAGATTCTTTTCTTTCCACTTTCCATCGAGATCGTTTGGACGTGTTTAAAACAGCCCTACTCATGAAGTAGAGATTCGGCCATCCCAACTTGAGTTCGACCATCTATACCCACTCTTATCTTTAATTCCCGTAAATTATTTTAGAACCAAAAATAAAAACGGACACACACAAGAGCATTTAAATTTGTTTCAATAGTCAACATAAAAGAAATAAACGTCCTTATGAGAAATTCAAGTAAGTTGCATGCTACACTTGTCTTCTTTGTTTATATATTGAACACTCAACTTCACAAAGCCTTGATAAAATCCACGAAGATGAATACCTGAAAGTGAAATTTAAATTAAGTGTTGTGCTTATCCTGTGAAATGTACCTGGAAATATGTGTCATATGCGCATGAATTCCCAAATGTTTAGCACTCATCAATTATCGAACTAACAAAAATTTTATGATCTAACAAAACTTTTTGTATTGGTTTATTATATAATTGCAAATCCCTCGTGAAATTTACACTTTAGCAAAAAGTAAGCAAACTATAATATATTTATATTCGGACTAGTGATTTCATATTTGTTATTATAAAAAGGTTTCGGTCATTAGTCAATCTCTCTTTCTTCCAATTACTATCTGGTAGTCCGTAGGTAGAATGGCCGAAACCTTTGGGATAATATCAACAAAGATGTGAAGATTATTCCGAATGTAACTACAGATAACCGTTTATCTTAGAAATTAACATAGACGCAAGAAGTGATGTAGAAATCTGTAAAAAAAAACATATAACTCAAAGACATAAACAATTCTTTAAATTGAAAAATTGAAAACAAATATGAATCGACAAAAAGGAAAACATCCTAGCAAATTGCGAAACAAATGACCGAAAAAGCAGAGATAACGGCACTTGGGTGAAAAGATTAGTTCAGTTTAATCGCAAGAAATATCTTGTGCTGACTGATTCCCTTGCAGTTAAATATTGTTTTCACGCATTCTGTTACTTTATTTTTCCTTGCTACCAATTCAGAACGAATGATAAGTCTGGAATTCTTTTTTATTCGCGTACACTGCTCATTCCCACGGGCCATAGTGTGTTTATAACCAGTCACAATTAATACAACAAATACATGTAAACGTAAACATTTGAATCCTACTTCTTCCGTCTGGTCACAATGGTAGCCGACAAATCTATGCCCTCACTAAAGAAATATAATAACTATGACATAGCCGATATAATGAAGCAGTGAATTTATAATGTACAAACTACCAATTCTACAATAATTGTTTTTCTTCCATTCACGAGATAATCCTTGAGCAAGTTCGAGATGTTTCAACTATTTTCAGGTTTTCTTCCTGTGTCTTTTTTTTTTTTGCATATATTTCAGCATTTTTACTTTTGTCTCGTTCGCATAGATCATATATGGGTTTCATATTATGCATAATTGCTAGTAAAATCATTATTACTGTCACGAGGCTCCCGATGAAGTAACGGGACTAAATCTATAAATAAGAAACCTAATGATGGAAACAAATCTACTTTTAGAAATACATGATTTTTAATGTCTATTCTTGTTAATGCGCTGAGAAGTCCATATCAAAATTGAGCTGAAAAATTCCTATTATGTTGTTGATTTATTGATCCACAATTATACATCCCGTTAGAATTTGATAGCATTTATTGGAGGGTATGTTACCGTAGTTCAGTTAAAATCTCCTACGTATTTTTACTCATATAACTAACGTTGTCGTCAAGATTGTTTAAACTTGTTTCACATTTCAACATTTTTTAGTAATTGCCAAGACCTTATTCTAAATATTTAAATGAGTATCCACATTCATGTTTTTTTTTTTTTTTTTAGTTGATGTCCGGGGGTTTGTAATAAATAGCGGTTCGAATAGTTTCCTGACATTAATTTAAGCGTAAATAAACTTGGTAAAGAGATGTATCTAAGCGTTAAATAGTAGGATCTTTATCTGAAAAAAAGTCATTGTTATTTTCAAAAACTTGTTAACGCAATATTCACTCATAACAATTTTTAAAATCTAAAATATATTTTAAATAACAGAAAACGCGTTGATAAGCCGTTCAATCAAATCAATGAAACATGTCATTTCTCATTTACCAGAATGCCGATAATTTTCAGTGTTCTTCTTTCTTGTTTCCGAAACAGCTGGATCTACTGACAGGCTAATTAATTGTTGATGAAACTTTAAATATTTTGTTTTTTTGGCGGTTAATTTAAATTCTAATAAAATATATAATTATATTTACATGATCAATGTCAACAGTTTTCAAAATTACTTTAAATTCACTGTTAGTAGATGACACACACATAAATCGTTAAGAGGATTTCAATAATTAAGTAATTCATCGAGTCTAGAGGAATTCTTAACAGAACGGAGGGTCCCGGCTACGAGAATGAAACAAACTAGATTCGATATGACGCCTACTCTTCACAAATTTTGTTTTGTGACTAATCAAAGTTTGCTTATGACAACGGACTGTACCCCAATGAGTCACGTCTTCTCTCTCGAAGTCGCTCCATCTAGAGCATTAGAAGCCGGTACAAGCAAGGATATATATATATATATATATATATATATATATATATATATATATATATATATATAAATTATTAGGGTACTTTAATAATGATAATTAAGTAATTTATCGAGAAGTATCCGCAACAGAATGCAGAAGGCACTGGACGTCCGTTTCGTCCCTATTTTGGGACTCATCAGCTGTGCGCATCCATATATATATATATATATATATATATATATATATATATATATATCGCCCGAGGAGTGCGTTAGAGCATGAAACATACTGTCGTATATGTGTGTTGACTTCAATGTCCACTTTTATATTTACATAAGCTCTATCTCTGATATTGAGGATTTAATCCCAAAATATAGCACATCTTCTTAGAACTATGTTTTTATCACACACACACACTCACGCACGCACACCCGCACACTCATATATATATATATATATATATATATATATATATATATATATATATATATATATATATATATATATATATATTTAGTTTATGCAAAACTAGGTAATCCGTATGGGTAGACCCAAGGAGGATGATATTCGGAGAGCTCAATGTAAATTCGGATCAATTATGTTTGAATAAAAACAGACCACTTTAAGGTTCCATGTAATAAGTTATTTCACCACAGCCCTTTAAATGGGCCCTGGATCATCAGACTTTACTTCCAAAGGTTGAAATGAAAAATGAAAAGAAATTTACACATTTTTGACGGGCCGCATTAAGCATATGTAAATTAACGAAGTGAGGAATTGAGGCGGGGAGAGAAGACATGAGTGAGTTAGATGTAGCATTTCAATTCTTTATCCCTAACCCCATGAGAATCTAATACAAAATCATAATACAACCCAAATGAAAACATCAACATGCAATTTCAGGACAGGATCAGAGTGCCCAGTTGAAGGAGTATGCATGGCGGAAAATGCAATATATGAGGCAACAATTTTCCCCAAAGAGAATGTTGAGGAGAAAAGCAAATACATAGGAATATCGGCGGGAAATTGGAAACACCGTCTGTATAACCATCGCTAGTCCTTCAAAAATAAATGTAAAATGAACCAAACTGCACTTTCAAAGCATTATTGGGATTTTTGGGAGGGTGGCTTAACCCCACAAATAAAGTGGAAAATAATCTCGAGAGCCAGAATTCCAAAAAATTTCAGAGACAGATGCGACTATTGTAAAAAAGAAAAAATCCTCATGATCAAACACAAAGATCCAGATTTATTACTAAATAGACACAATGAACTAATTTTTAAATTCCGACATAAGAACAACCTAAACCTATGAAAATACATTGAGAAATAACCATATAGGAAAAATAATATTGAATAACATTTGTTCTTTTTTCTTTTGGAAATGTTGTTGTGCACGCATGAACGCGAACACATGACTGAATGTATATAACTATGGTATAGTACTTGAACCCTGATACGCCTTTTAATATGTACATGTATATGTTTTTATATGGAAAGAGATGCATGCAGGTTTTTTTATGTATATGTGAGTGTGGATGTGTATAACTAGATGGGCACTTATATGTCTTGCCACAGATATGGGATGGCGGGTAATATATGATATATATATATATATATATATATATATATATATATATATATATATATATAATTATATGTTAAGAAATGGACAAGGTCCGACAATTTATTTATTAAAGACATTTTATTAATTAATTATATTAATTTTATTAATTTAATTAATTAATTTTATGTTATCTATAAAATAACAACGTTAAACATAAAATGTCTTTAATAAATATATAATTATATATGTGTGTATATATGTAAGTATATATGTGTATGTGTGGATTTGTATGTATATATGTGTGGATGTGTTTTTCTACAGGTGTATATGCGTATGTATGGGTATATACATATAGTTTTGTGTGGATGTGTTGGTATCTGTATACATGGATTTATGGGTGTATAGGGATATGTATGTATGTGGATATGGATAAGTGTTCGGATATGTGTAGAGGTGTGTATGTGTATGGATATATAGAATATTATAAAAGAAGGACCTAATTTTCTGTTACTAATGTCTTCTCCAAATTTCTCTAATATTCTCCAATTGGAAGTGAGTTCAAATAATACGGAGGTAAATTTTAAATTGATAATTTAATTTAAATTGAAATATATTACCCTTTAATAATCATTATTGATGATAAAATTATTTAAATTGGAATAACCTTTGATAATTATGTAGGTATCTTAGAACAGTCACGAGTTTAGTTTATGAACAAAACGAATAGATGTCAACTTAATAATCAACAAGAAAAAAGCTTAGAAAAATAAAAAAAAACGATTTCTAGATGTAAAATGAATTATTCTTTCAATGTACATTCTAGAAAATTTTTCCAATCAACTATTTCATAGAAAATACCCAAAACTCCAAAAAACATCAAATTAAATTCTTCGTAGATTTTTTAGATATGTAGATTTATATCAAACTTTAACCCCCAAATATACCCTTTAAATAATGCGAAATAACAGCGTCCAAGAAATTGAGTGCAACCTCCTCTCAGGATCATGATTTATTTTATTGTATCTTCTTCCTTTTATGTCGGTTTTCTTCTTCACCCCTTACCCACCCATATCTAGAGATAACCTACGTTAAGTTAAGCGATGTCTGGCCCACACCAAGTGGGGTTAGGGATAAAGATTTGAAATGGTACATCTAACTCACTCATGTATTCTCTCCCCGCTCACTTCCTCACTTCGTTAATTAACATATGCTTAATACGGCCCGTCAAAAATGTGTGAATTTCTGTTCATTTCAACCTTTGGAAGTAAAGTCTGATGGTGCAGAGCCCTTTGAAAGGGCTGTGGTGAAATAATTTATTACATGGAACCTTAAAGTGGTCTGTTTTTATAAAAAAATATATATATATATATATATATATATATATATATATATATATTGCTTTTGATATATATATATATATATATATATATATATATATATATATATATACATCAGAAAGAAAGTTTTTTTAGTATAACTAAAAAGTAACTTTACAGGTTCAACAAATGTGTGTTTTTTACTATAGTCATCGTTTTTGATTGCTGGTACTTGTTTACCTTACAAATCGTGAATAATTTCCCATTCCTTTCGTCCGGTGCTGGGTTTAATTGTATAATGTTTAAGGTCAATGAATGGGTAAGTTGATATGTTATCAGAACATTTCCCCAATATCTGTTCCCATATTTTGTAAGTTTGTAGCTGCTTTTATTCTATACAATCCTCTGTTTGACGGAATTATCTACAGAATTGTATCTCATTCAGGTTTGAGTATTGTTGTGTTGGGATAAACTTTTGTCCCTTTGAGAGGATTTCAATTTGTTATGTTGATAGGTTTATATTTGACAGATTGATTATTTTCGGCTTTTCAAAGTCGTTTGCACCATCGAGGGTCAACTTGGTCTTAAAAATGATCCTTCACACTTGTCATTTCGTGGGTATATTTGTATCTGATATGCTTCCTCTATTATTGTGTAGTCCTTTATAGTTTTTTTTTTTGGATGGTCTTAGGTTTGGGTTTTTTTTAGTTTTTTTTTTTTTTGTAATTATTTCGTAGATTGAAGTTTCTGTTTCTCCGTGTATATCGTGATCTACGATATCGGATGAATTGCTGTAGTGAGGCAGAGAGCACTTGTCGTTTTTTACTAGGGTTATAATACTGTCTAAAATTCCTGCTACCTTCGCCACAGCTTTGATATTTAGCCACTTGTCTTGTTGTTTGTGAGTGTGATGTGTGCATTTTAACTATTTTTCAATTATGCGATATATATGTGGTCTTCGTATCTCCTATGTATTTCCTGTACTTAGTTAATCAAAGGAAATGATTTTGCTACCACATTTCTGAAAAGTTACATAGCAACTGAAAAACGATTTCATAGACTTCTCCCTCAACTGTAACGATATAAATAGGTTGACTTGCAATTTAATCTTGCTTGAAAATGGATAATTTCCAAATAGATATTAAACGTGCATTCATCATGTAAATTAATGACTATTAAAATACGATATTAAATTCTATTTTACTTAAATTATTTACACAGGGAAACATATACATATTGTTAAGTGAAGGAAAAGTATATGCTGATATAATAATGAATTAGTGCTTTTACGCTACAACACTTCACAGCGTTACTATAACATTATGTCTACTTTGCGGATAAGTTTTCAGTTTAGTTAGGAGAATAACTGATTGTAATATTAGAGTAAAGTCTCCACAAAGTCACATATCTACCAAGTAAAATGCGGCATATTTGAAACGTTGCAGTTCCGTGTGAGCTAGGATATGGAATTGAATAATTCAGCCATGCATATTTGTTGCATATTTTCTGTTTTTGGTTTTGTTGGAATTCATTTTAATATCTATTGGTTCAGGTCTGCTATTAAATGTCCCTTCTTTTTCTTTTCAGGTACAAACGGAAACCTTATTCAAAATTGGAAACTACATCCAATCATATTAAATAACGAAAGCGATTATGTTAAAATGAAAAGTAGCTATTCGCAAAATAAAATTGAATTAGAAGGAAAAGCTGTACAAATATACAGCCTTTGTAAAATATCTAACCCTGGTTTTGGAATAAGAACATGACACATTAACCCATAATCTTTTTGCTACTTTGTGCAGTATCGGCGAACCTTGCAATGAGAAGAGAAATCTGTCTATATTTTTGAGAGGAGATATACTAATTAGTTACTCTATTTACATTGTTCAGACTGTGTTTCTGACATTTATTGCCATATTCAGAATGTTTAGGCCATTGTACGCTTCGGTCTTCTTCGAGTGATATTTGTCGTATACATTGCCCAGAAGATAAAAAGCGTTGGTTGAGTGATCCATATGTGACATTGCCCAAATATTTGTGAGTTTACTAACTGTTCATTTTGAACAATTTAAATAGTGTAAAAATGTAGAAATGGAAATCTAGGAAGAATAAAACAGTACTACTGAAATTATCTTAATCTTGTGTGCCAAAGAAACAATTTCATTTCATCCCAAATCGTGTCCAGAACGGAAAAGAATATGGTCAAATTTCATTTATTTGTTTATAAGATAATATCGAATCAATGGTGTATTGCAATAGGGTATATATATATATATATATATATATATATATATATATATATATATATATATATATATATATATATTAATCGAGCCTTTGAATACAAGGTGTTATTGAGTGAAGATTTAGAAAGAGGAAAATTGCTAAAGAGCAAGAGCTACAGAAGAGTGATTAGGAGGACATTAGATAGATGTTGACATTATTGGAAGATTAAAGTTGGTTGGAAAGCATGGAACCGGAAGTGAGTTCAATAAGCAAGAATTCCAATTGAAGAAACTGTTACCATTGAAATTACGGTTACATCTATCCAGCTCAAGTGTTAATTGATGAAATCACTTAGACATTTTAGTACTGCATGTAAATTCAAACATTCTAGGTACCATAGCGAACAGATCATCCGAACAATTATCATGAATTTAATTGCAGAAAAGGCAAAGGGAGGCAAGCTTACGCCGGTAAGAAAGTGACTGGTGAAGAAATGCCAGCTTAAGGCCGATCCTACTGCCGATTCTTATTTGTATTTTATTGAGGAGCTCTAGATAAAGAGCAGGATCATCGGACCACATGTGGCTGCAATATTTTAAGCATGGACGAATGGCAGAGTTACAAATAATTGTCGAGCACATCATAGTGGTCCAATTTTCCTAGTAGCTCAGCTATCAATATCGTATATCCACTTCATATCAGCCGACAACTTAAGTTAAAGAAAGCGCAACTAGTTACTTTCTTGGAGGTTTGTATCAGCCATGTTGGTGGAAAGCAGAGAGGGTTCTCTCTGATGAATAAAGGAAATCACTCTAGTTTGGGAGGCTTTGAATTTAACAAGCCACAGTTAACAACAAAGAGAAGGTGGTTTTGAATATCATCAGCTGCCAATTTTACCTTATCAAACTGGTCAGATACTCAATCGAGGCAGGAGTAAATATTTGTGTTATCAGCCTGGATACCAGATTGAGTGCTGATGACATCAGTAATCTCATTAATGAAAATCAGTTGGACAAATGATGGGATCCTTAGGAAAAACTGCATTAGTACAAAAGGAACTTGAAGAGTGGCCGTTAAGGATTAAGTTCATGTCACAATCCGATAGAAAGTATTGGAGCAGTTTAAAAATGGTGTCCAGAAATACCATAAGTTTTCATTTTGTGCAGAATAGCAGCATACCAAACCCTGTTCAAAGCTTTCGAGATGTCCCAAACTACAGGCCTGGTGTCACCATTCTTATTTCATAATGTTTCTGTAAGTCACAGGTTTAATGAGTCTAGAGACTCTCTTATGCCAATGAACACAGAAAAATGACATGGTTTCCTCATAATCATTGCTTATGAGGACCATAGTCTTTCTTAAGGACTACAAATAGTTCATTTCGAGGACCAGAAACAGTCTTTTTGAGGTCTGCACAAATAATTTCGATAGAAATACCACAGATTGTTACAAAAATATTAAAACCAAGCAAAGAAAGAATTATTATTTATTCAACGTTATTTCGACTTATTATCTCAATGCCTATTGAATATTTATTGGTCTAATAGCCCAAGAGACATTATCACGTTTTCATAATGCTTATGAACCACGAAAGTAAACGAAATATACTTCTTTTTTCATTTTTTTCTCTTCCTTTTTGATAACGTATAGAATAACAATAATAAACAGCACTTACCGGTGTAAAGGTCCCAGCTAGCGTCCAGCTGGCAGACAAAAATAAAGCAGGTTGTAACTTAATACAAACCCTGCAAACTAACAGATGAATCAAGCTGGTATTTATATAGAAATACCTCCAAGGTACCAACAGCCAATCACAGCCCAAACAATGGACTATCCCACTTTAGCACAATGAATGGCAACATAAAAATCTCTTTCTAAAGGTTGGATTATTGTTCATTTAGCTTGCTCCAAACTAAGTCAAGGTTTATTTTATGGCGCTGCGAACAAAAGATTAGAACTCTTCTTCATTGAAGCAGGCCTAATGACTCAGCCAAAACTCATGCAACAAGGTTTTGCAGACGAAAGCCTTCCTATGCTGGATCGATCCATGCTTAGGGAGCTCAGAGTTTAATGGGAAGCCCTTGTATCATCAAACAGGCTAATAGACAACCCCAAGCAGACGTAAACCTCCCCCATCTAAATCTCGAGATGACACCAACAACAATTCAGGAAGTTCGAATTGACTAGGATGTCTTTACCAAGATGACAAATATGCTCCCAAGCTAATATTCACCGTTAAATAAACGTGCAAAAAATAAATCACGCATAACTTCTTTACCACTGATCCAGATAAGCTACTTGACAATAGAAATGTTGGTCAGGTTCCTTGTCCATCTGCTTTTTCCTTCATGTCTTGAGCCAATACAAAAGTTACTTGTCCGCCTCAGAATAAGCATGCCTGTCTGATATATATAAGGACAGATCATCCGTGGAATACAAAAGGTCAAAGCAAAATATCCGTCATGCTGAGGCAAGACCAAACCTCAAGCTGGCGCTTCAGATACAAATCAACATACCGCAGACAAGAAGGTACTCCACAAACCAACGAGGGATCGTTCGCTGCAATGTTAAACCAAAACCAGGTTGCCAGGTTGTGGTAGCCACCAGCACGGCATCTGGATCCCGCCGGCTAAATGCCCAGCATAAGGGACAAACTAACAGTAATTGTGGGAATCCCAATCATCTATCGAGGGAATGCTGGGCTGAAACTGGCTCAAGCAGTAAGGAAAAGCCAGAGGCTAATAAAGCCGCCATGGACACACTTATCGCCCACATTACATTCAATCAAATTTTTTTAAAGACACAGGCCAGGTAAGGAAATTGATGCATATGTTGTTCCATTCTCGCCAAAACCGGATCCCAGACAAGGAATATCCCCATAAATCACAGCACTAGGATGACGATCTTTCCTGAATCACCAGTGTCTCCTTAAGCACCTTCTGAAATGGCGCTCTACCAACAACCTCATTCCATCCTATCCCATTTTTTATGTCAGGGTTGGCTCCCCACAATTCATCGAGAAGAACAACTAAACAAGCCCTATACATGCAAAAGATCAAGCGGCTATACTTCAGCAAAAGCAGCCTGCATTGATGTGGGATACTGTCCAAAAGACTTCTATAATATTACCCGAAACAGTTGCCTCGATTACACAAAAATCAGACGCGAGCCTAAAAACAATGCAAAGTTCGCCTAAAAAAACCCTTTCCCCCAACAGAAACAAAACATTTAGGCTCACATTGGCTATCAATCAATTCGCCGAAACGGCGTTCAAAAATAATGGTGAATTCCACCAATGTCTGGCCTCACTGCTCATATACACCTCAAAGAAGGAGCAGTCCCAAAAGCCAGACATAACCCGAAGTCCTGTGCCTTTTTTCAAAAGAGCCCGTAAGGCAGGCCCTTTTGTGAAAAGGTATTAATTTGCCCACTGATTTGCACTATGGTGAGTACCGCCAAGAAAAATGGCACCCCGAAGAACCAGACTGACTTGAATTCACAGTGCAAGCAGAAACACACCATAAGGGTCACCATTCCAACTACAAGGGTGCCACCTAAACAAAAAAAACAGTGTTGGATGCTGTTGATGGATATCCTCCATCCCTTAGATAAAGAGTCCCAGCCTCTTTCAGGGTTCATGTACCTGAGAATGCCACAAGGTTACCTAATCTGCGAAAGGTATGATGAAGTAATAAAAGACACATAAAGTAAAAATCGTGGATACTCTATGACTCTGACATTGAAGGGCCTTTTTTCAATTTCTCCTCCATTTTGCCAAGACACGGTGCAGTTTGGGGCCTCAAATAACATCTTCTGGTGTAATCCTTCTAAATCCATTGGAGGCAATATTAAACTTTACCAAAAACGCTCAATGCCAGATCATGGTTTGGGCTGGTCACAAGTGTGTTTTTCTACCATGATTTTCTACAAATTTTTGGTTAATTTCTTTGCCGTAAAATCAATTCTAAAGCGATCTATAGGGGGAAAGTTGTCTGCCCGCACATAAACAAAGAATATTTTAACAACTTTCATAGATAATCATTCATTAAAAGATCTACTCACGGTGTTTGTTACAATAAAAAATATAGATTTTTTTCTTAAGCTTTTTTATTGGCGGCTTTAAATGCAGAATGAACTCAATCCATGACCTTATAAAGAGCTATCTCTACTTATATTGTGTTTACAATTTTGAAGTCTGAGACTGTGGTTACATTATTGATTCTGAATTGGGATATAGGAAAACATCACAGTAACCAGTTATCAGTGACGTAAACACAATTTCTATCTTGACATTTGTAAAAAAGAAAGTGAAAATTTATCTGGGAAGTCACGGATTGATTTGACGCTTAATTTACACAAAAGGACCACTTTTAAAATCGGAAACAAAATTCTTTTCGTTTCTTACAAATGCTCTAGTTTAAGAAATGTCTAATGAAAGCTAGTCCACAATAAAATGTATCCACCCTCTCTCAAAATCTTTGTTTTTATTTTACCTGCGGACTAGTTAATTTAATATTGCCAAATTAAAACCAAGCAACATTATTATTAAAATCTAAAGATAAATTCAAGTGCTGGTATGAATGAAAAACAATTCATATTTCATTATTTACATTATTCGAACTATTGTCATCATCTTTGTCGCTATATTTATTACAACGTCTCGGCCGTTGTACACTCCGTCCTTCTTCAGGTGGTTGGAATGTCGAACGGAGTGTACAACGGCCAAAACTTTGTAATAAATATGGCGACAAAGATGAGGACAATAGTACGAATAATGAAAATAATGTACATAATACCTCATCTCAGAAATATAGACAAATTCATATTTCCTAGTTAAACCAAGCATTTTCCTTAACTTAGATAATTTAATTAAATAATTAGCATGTTTTTATAACTAGATGTAAATCTTATTTGAAACACAATTTTTACAGATATATTTATTAATATAGTGCTCTAAGTTTTGGTATATCTTCCAGGGTGTACACATTAAAATCTGCTCAAATTTAAAGAGTAGATAAATAGTCACTAACATATTTGTTTCCAGGTATGTTTGCCATGTCGAAGATTAAAATATGTCATCACGAAATTCAATGTCAAGGCGTATATACTTCTAAAATACTAAACATATTGAGGGATATACAAACACACACACACATATATATATATATGTATATATATATATATATGAAGAAAAATTTTGAAAAAACAAACAAAAATCCTTAAATGTAGTTAAAATGAATGAATTTTAACTACATTTAAGGATTTTATTGTTTTTTCAAAATTTTTCTTCATTCTGTCAGATTTATATCCATTTACACTTGCTTATATATATATATATATATATATATATATATATATATATATATATATATATATATATATATAAAATGCTTCTCTATGCGTTGTGGTTTATCAAATATATGTGTCTTTGTGTTTCTATGTCTTTTGTTTGAGAAAAGAGAGAAAGAGAGAGAAACAGCGGAAGATGTACGTGTGTTTGCGTGAATAGAAGATGTCTAGTGAATTTTGAAGCATTTCCTGTTCATGCAAATTGTTTGTGTGAATATTCAGAATTTCACCCACTGTCGATCTTTCAGTCAAGATTTCTTCTCCAAATTTTCTTTTAAATGTCAACATTTTAAAGAAGCCGAATTTAATATGACTCGCTTCTACGCTTATTTGCTAAAATTTCTAATTCAACAAATGTGACATTAGTTAAATTTTTGCGAAAATTGATAAAAACGGAAACATCAACGTATTATAAGTTAGAAAATAACTAAGACTATAAAAAGGACTTATCCTTTGCTTTTACGTCTCCCATAAATGGTAAATACACTTGTTGAACTATGCTACAAAATGTTTTATCTCTTGTAATGAGAAGTTCATGAGCTGTAATATTTCAAATACGTATGCTCAGAATTTCTCTAACCGTTACCAATATTTTAAAATTTGTAATTCTTCCGAAGCCAGAATTCGACCTGCTAAACAAGCCTTATTATTCCGTGGAAATGAAAACGAGGAACAATGCTTATGGAGTAACCATTCAATATTGTGTTGAATAGAATAAAAGATGTTACGGATTAAGTAGAAAAAATATCTACAAGAAAAAAAAAAACAGTCACACGGGTTCTTGGAAATATATTTCTGAAAATGATATATTCGATCGGGTCATTTGACAGTCAAAATTCCCGAAAAAAGGAACATTATATGGAGGTACTTTTTCGCTGGATCGTTAAATAAAGAATATGTATCAATCACGATTATTTTATACATTTCAAGCAATCAAGGCGGAATTGACACTAGTACGCAGGGCGTTACAATGAATGAGAGGGGGATTAAAGAGACGTGATTGAGGAAAGGATAAAGAGAAGGATGGGGAATTAGATGCTGGCATCAGAAGATGTCGATTGACATTTCATTTGAATATTTGAAGGCTATAACTGTCAGGAAAGCACGTAAGAGGAAGGGAGTTCCCCAGATCGGAAGTGCGAGGCAGGAAGCTATTGGAGTAGAAGAGACGGCTATATTTAACCGTTTTGACAATGAAATGGCGGCACTGAGATGCCAACATAGTAACACGCTTAAATTAATGCAGTTTGGAAACAAAGGAAAAAAGACATGGACCAACCACATTGCACATCCATCTCTGGATTTTGAAAAAAGCTCGTTGGAGCAGTTGCCGTGAATGTATTTGAATAAAAGTCAGAGGGAAGCAACGGCACTTCTGTGAGAAAGTGGCTATAGATGAGTTGACAGACTAGGACCAACCAGATTGCATATCCGTCTCTAGATTTTGTCGAGGACCTTGAGACGAACAGAGCAGGCACCAGACTATATATGGTATTAGTATTCCATGCAATGTGAATGAATGATTTATAGATTTGAAGGATAGACTCAGGCGAGAAAGAACCTTTCTGGCGCTGCACAAAGAACCAACTTTTGTGACAGCCCAGATAATTTAACAAGAAAGATTATTGACTTCAGCGTTACCGACTCTTGCATAAGTCAGCTTGTGACATAGAATAAGATCACAGGCTACTTGTAACTAAACTGACATCACCAGCCAACGAAATAACTCTCTTCTCACGTCGTAAACGAAGAACATCTCCGTTATATCATCAAAGCCTTAAACACAAATGAAAAGGTACCTTTAGATTACGGTAATAAACTATAGTTAAAATTGGTGTCAATAAATCTTGATCAAAATAACGTAATTATATCTTCATAAACAGAAGCACGTGAGACCATTCCAATAATGCCTAGAAGAAAAAGACACATTCATGAGACGAATATCCTGAGTTGATAAAATTTGTACAAGAAAGAAACTAACAAAAGAGGTAAAAAATGGATTAGAAAATATAAAAAGATTAACGAAGAAATTAACAAAACTTGTTAATTCTTTATAATAATTACCCATCTGGAAAATTAAAAGTCTAATTAATAAAGCCAAGCAGCAGAGACAATGTGTTAACACGTGGAGGAAGTGAATAATATCATATAATCAAAACCTCAGCAGAAGGAATGTCAACGTCTCAAAAAAAAATTTGAACCACACTACAACCCTGATTACACTAAACTTAAGTTGCCTGCTGAAATAGAATGTATACCAATATATATCAAATCATTACAAATTTAGTCTACAAACAATAATGAATCTAATGGTGGAGAAATTTTTAAAAAAAGAATTATAATACATTACGTGTTATTTTGAAAATAGCTTATTTTCTCCCCGAAACCAATAAGTTTCTCTATTTTATGAAAACAGCCTTGAATCAGAATCCCCCAAAAGTGGGGTTTATCACGCATTAATAATTATCGAAATAGAAAGGTTGCGCTCAAGACTTCCACACATATCGAGGTATCTCAATGAGATCCACCATTCCGACAGTATTAATGAACATTATATTAACTAGGCTCTGATCGTTTTATCAATGTCTTCTCCTTACGACCCAGTTTGATTTTCGTTCTACTAAGAGACGCAATGATGGCGGATATGTCTTCTAAAAATGTGCTTGCTTCTCTAATAGGAAATTGCTTACCTGTTTTATAGATCTCACTTGCATGATTCGAACTCACTGAATAAATCAATCGAATAGAAGAACTTATCGTTCCACAGAATCTTAAATGTATGGCAAGTATCACAATTCAAGAACGTTTCAAACATCATCAGAAAAACGGCAAGGAGGATATGAAAGCCCCAGTAGAGATTTTCCAAGCATAGCTTAGACTTGGCACAAAGTATGGGGTACCCAGTGAGGATCGAACTCACTAATAGTCATAATCGTTCTAGCAAGACAAGCTTGATAACCATTACACCAACTCAAGGTGCTCAAAAAGCCCAACTATATTTAATACTTTTCCTCTACTGAGGATTGCATATTTACGGAAGATAAAACAAATATCGTCATACGACGTGATAAATGAAAATAGATAATGGAAAAAAAAAAAAATTAAACTGTTCTATTTTTTTAATTTGATATTCGTAATCTGGAATTCCTTCTTCAAATATTACATTCGATTAAGCACTGAGAAATACGGATATCATAAAAGAAATTTATATTTTGGAGCTTTTAAGTAATTCATTTGCTTATATATTTATAACTGTATACTGAATATGTAAATGTAAATAAATGGATTTATGGATGTGTACTTACGTTCATAATAAATTATTATTGAAAAAATATGCGGTCCAAGAATCTTATATATAAAGATATAAATAATTATATGAAAATAAAACTTGATGTGGAATTAGTTAAAATTATTTTTGTAAGGATAATTTAAATTCAGTAACGAAACACTTGAAATAAAATCAATCGCTCATTACGTTTTGTCTCGCTACTTCAGAATTTGTTCTGGCGAAATAAAATTAATATGTGAAGCGTTTCAGAATTTGCAAAATTGTCTCAAACTTTGCAATTTACTAAGCACACACAATAGCACACACCATAGCGCGCACACACACACACACACACACGGATATAATATACGTATTATATCTATTTATTTTTGTTTGAAAC
The DNA here is from genome assembly GCA_903632075.3 of Acanthosepion pharaonis. Lineage (NCBI taxonomy): Eukaryota > Metazoa > Mollusca > Cephalopoda > Sepiida > Sepiidae > Acanthosepion > Acanthosepion pharaonis. The sequence goes on from CAHIKZ030002258.1 coordinate 2,130,525, forward strand.
TTTTCAATTCCACGAATTAATTTATTGGTGGATGTAGAAAATTGATTAAGACAAATTCCCAAATTTTCTTTCAAATATTTTTATTTTCAAAAATATTTCCTTATTCAATTTTCTACATCCAACAAGAAATTTATTCGAGGAATTGAATGGATTAAAACTAAAATAGATAGAAATAATACGTGTAAATTATTTAACAAAACATCCCTAAATGAAAATATTCTGTTTATATATATATATATATATATATATATATATATATATATATATATATATATATATATATATATATATGAAGATTTATCAGTGAAGACTCTCTGGTCGTGGTTTAAAAAAGACGGAATTTCAACCAATGTGGGCTCTACTATCAATTATCTCGCAACATAAACGGATATGTTATATTACACAAACGCGCGCATGCGTGTGTATATATTAAATTTGTTTGGTCGTGTACATCCAATGACAAGATTGTGGAGTCTTTTCATGTTTAATGGTTTCTGAAAGCTTAAAGAAATATAACAAAATAACAATCTCTAAAATAAATAATAATTCATATACTTCAGTTGAGCATACATTGCAATGATCTTGAAACTATGGGATCTTTCCGACATATATATGCAGAAAGAAGAAGAAAAAAAAGAACACAATGTTTTGAAAATTTGGTAGAAGGGGTTATGAGAAACAGAGACAAGAAGAGAAAACTAATACCAGACACAAAATGATGAAATATTAAGTAATTTAAGCGAGAGGTTATTAATCGAATTCAGTGGTATGAAGGATAGTATAGCGAATTAAAAAATATAGATTGAAATATACAAGAAGAGACAAAAACGGGAAAATGCGGATCGGACGTACTCACCCCTGTTCGCAAATCAAAAGCTTTCGCAGCAATTGATAATAATATACCGAATTCAATTTGCTTGTTCATTCAGGAAAGTGTGCCGTTAGCGAGATAACTGAGTAACATTAACTGACAGTATTGAAACATTCCAGTTAACATTTTTATTAATGTTTCTCTTTCTGTTCTTTAAGTCATTGTAAAGGTATTTGTACTGAACAGAGGAAAGGAACACATCTTAGGTGAACCGAAGAAGCAAGCGCCTCGAGTTAATTTTACTAACTGATTATTTGATGATATTTGTTCTGCTAACAAAGAGATAGAGATATAATGTTCGGCACTGTCATTTCGTGAAAATAGGGCTGTAGACATAATGAAAATACTAAATGTTACATCTGTTATCACTGAATTGGAGATTAGAGAAAAGGTGATATTTTAAATTCTTATATTTCAGTTAATCTTGCTAAAATATTCTTAAAATTATCAAACGTAAAAAATATAAAACTGTATTGTTGTTTAAACCTATAACAGCGATCTTCAATAAGGTTAAACTGAAGAATGTTTGTTTTGTAATAAAGATAACTTATTAAAAAAAATCAACTTGTGTAAATATGCGCTGAAAAGCATTTTGGGACTGAAAAAATCGTAAAATTGTGCGAGGCTGTCAAGCACGAACATACATACCTACATACATACATACATGCAAATACAAATCACGTAAAACGCCAAGCATTCATTGGTCAAGTAATCTGTACTACTTTATTATAGACTATTTACAAATATAAGCAGTGCGAGAATTTTGTAATCGCTCTATTTTCATGTAGTCAGTTTTGTGCACTTTGGGGAGAAACAAATCACAGAAGCTTTCTTAAGTCTCCCCAAAGTTCGCTCATTGATTGGTCTATGCCAACCAATCAGATCGTCTGCACGTGAAAAATAATTCTTCCCTCATAGCGATCTGGAGCCGATAGTCACTTATTTAAGCAATAATTTTTCGTAGGTAATTAGTAAGAATTCAGTTGCCAAACGAATTATCGACAGTTGAAATCATGTGCCAACCTTTTCACTCCAACACACCACTCACATGCTGAACATACTTTGTATACATTCACATAATCTTTTATAACACCGCAAATCTTTTAACAACAGTCATTATAAGAGACTCTCATGAACATTATTCCAGTGAAGTTGGAAATACTAAAATAACAGATAAAGAGAGACAACACTTTTTATTTCAACCTTTTCTTACTTAAATACATGCTTTCTTTCACATCGTTGTTTGATATTGTACATCTTGTTTAATACATATTTTATGTGTAACAATGTCTTTTGCTTATCCTTTTCTGCGTCAGCCCTGTTTCCTGATCTAAAGTTAAATTACTTCAGTGAAGTCCGCTAAAATATAATATCAATTAAAGAAAACTTAATCTACTGAAAACGTTTACTTATTTAACACAAAGAACCCAACGACAGAGACAGAAACAGATTTAATATGCCGATTTGAGGAAAAAAAGCTTACAGAACGATAACGATATTGGCAATAGGATTGATGATCTTTATTACATATTAGCTTTTTGACTAAATTGAAACACGAAGAGAAAGATTTTAAAGCCGGAATTTTCGGACACACCTGTGTCCCTTTTCAGCAAGACGAGGAATGAACAAACAGAGAGGTGCGACTTTTCTTCCGAGGAATGCAGGGCGAACTCAAATTTGTGTTTAATCTCTCGATGTTATTTGTTTGTGTTTAATCTCTCGATTTTATTTTGAAAATATATTTCATCTCCTATCTGCGTTTTTCTTGTCGGCCGTTGAATGAAGACGCTCAAAGCAGCCCATCTGATACATATATAAATACATACATAAATACACACACACACACAAATATATATATATATATATATATATATATATATATATATATATATATATATATATATATATATATTAGCGAGACGAAAGGTGGTTCGCGATATGCATTTGAAGTTTACTTAACCGTAAAATGAAAGAAATTTGGTTTAATATCATTTCTTTTCCTTTGATTAAATTCCCGTATGGATTGATTACAAATGCATTATGAAAAGGATACAGAAAAGTAGTTGCAAAAAATCGTAAATAAACACTGAGTTGAAATAATTTAACCAGTCAAAACAGAAATCTGGCGTTAATTTTAAAAATAAAAATACAATATTAATTAATTATAGGTTCTAAAATTTCCTCTTTTTAATTATAGGTTTATGAAAATACGGTATTAATAATAGCGTCCGACTAATAACACATTAATGGCGTTTTCTCCTGTTTGGGAGACGGTGAGCTATTAATGTCAATGTTTAAAATCTAAATTTCTTTAAAGATAGTTAAACTAAAAATTGACATTTCAGCTGCTTAACCTAAATCACTTTTTATCTCGCTAAAGTATACGATAATCGTGTGAAGGAAGACATGCCAAGGTAATTTTTTCCAAAAGTTATATGTTTCCCTTATGAATCTCAGGAACACACACACACACACACACACATATATATATATATATATATATATATATATATATATATATATATATATATATATATATATATATCGGCTGTCCAATAATAATTGTCCATCCCACAAAATGTATATCTAAAAACACTAAATTAATTCAGTTTATTTTTTTCAGATAAGACATTTAGCCACCTTAACACCATTTATCTTAGGAATCAATGAAAACTTTTTGAGTTATTCAACTAGAAAGTGAACAGGTTAAAATCGTTTGGTGTACGCCCCAGTATATCCTACTAAAAGAGCAATGGCAGGAGGAAAAAGATCATTCAGGCCTTCAGTAATGGTGCGAACATTCATAATCTGGCTTCTGTCTTTAAAGTACAATTAAGAACCATCAAGAGAACGGTGAATAATTTAAAAAGAGGGAGAAGTAGAAAGGAAAACTGGATCAGGAGGTGACAACAGGAAGAGGGATCATCATTTCAACTTACAGCTAAATACATTCTTATTGTTCAGAGTGGAGTTCAATAGTGTTATAAGCAATTAGTAAATGCCAGTAAGATATCCTTAATCATGAATATAATATAATGTAAGATATAATGGTTCAAAACTTAATGTAAGAATTGTAATAATTCTGCTGTTACACCCTGCTTATATATATATATATATATATATATATATATATATATATATATATATATATATATATATAAAAGTGAGCATTAAAGTCAAAACTTAGAGGCGACAGTGTTGATTTCAATGTTCACTTCTATATTTACACGCGCTCTATCTCTGATATTGAACACTTTATCCCATAAATATAGCACACCTTACGTTTATATATATATATATATATATATATATATATATATATATATATATATATATATATGTGTGTGTGTGTGTGTGTGTGTGTGTGTGTGTGTGTGTGCGTGTGTGTGTGTACTGATTCCTTGTGGTGGGATGGTGTGTATGTGCGCATGTGTGTCTATGCGTGTATATGTAGAAATGAGTTTACTATTCCTCGTAGTAAGACAATATATGTATGGAGGGGGAATATACGCACGCATATATACACGCATGCTGACACAAAAATGGAAACAGATCCAAGAACACATAGGGTTCAGTAAAACATTAAAAGATAAAATGCCGATAACTAATTCATCATTTCGCTGGACCAACCTTAAATGTTTTATGACCCTTCGCGCAGAACTCTTCATTGCCAATTCAAGAAATAAATTCGGATTACCAACACACAAACAGAGAATGTCTCATATCGAGAATATTTCACATTGAACATAAGGAAAAATTAATTATTTTTAATAATATGGAAATCTCGTTTTTACCTGAAGACGGTATTGAGACCAGAAACACGTGTCGTAAAATTATGTAAAACAAAGCATAATATTTTTTTCTAAATAAATCCACAATACAACCAAAAACGTTTGCGGCACCTCTCTTCTCTTCTTTTTATTATACATACTTTTCTCTCGTTGGAACCACTACAACATATTTCTTTCATATATATATATATATATATATATATATATATATATATATATATTCAAGCGTGTTTCATTGAATGCTATAGATATATCATGTAGATTTATTTTTTTTAATAATCCTTTATAGTTCCCTAATTAGCTTCTTGATGTTAAATGGAAATACAACAAAGAAGGCGCCGAATGTTTTGTTAACAGAAGTATTTTCGCTCTCCCTCAAGATCATCCACCGGATTAAACTGCGAAGATATACTTAATTTAACCGTAATCGATGTGATGGTGATTTTTGTAAATATTTTTGAATGTAACGGTTTTAGCAAGATGATTTTTGTTAACAAACGCCCACAATATAACGGAATTAACCAGAGATGCTTAAAATGCAAATGCCATTAAATGTTGGTCAAATACATTTTGAAACATTACTAATATATTCGTAACAAATTTGGTTTAGTGTTGGTTGGATGTTTTTGATATAAAGGCGCAACTAATGTTTTTTCTTTGTTAATTTTATTATGAAATATACTAGCGTTGTCAACAAGTATTTTTCTGTAAACGTGAAGGCGGACAGAAATGAGTGTTTAAATGTTATGCGATGGTACTTGTATCCGACATATAAGACGTCAATAATGTTGTGACCGTCAAACCAACATATGCAATTATATTTTTTGTCAGAGGTAAAATCTCCCAAATATGAATCAATTTCAACATAGCATCAACAGCTAATCGGAACTAGAAATTATTATTCTATATCATTCAATGACACATTCTTCTATTAACACGTGTTGTCTAAATATACATAAATACATATAATAGCTGGCCACTCGTATTCGAGGATATCCGTCTACTAGCCAATCCCTATTGCAGACACTCGCTCAGGCATTTGTTTTTTTCTCAAAACCCATAGATCAAGCAGACCTTAGTTACAGTTTAGAGCGTGTTATCTAGCGCTCAATCATTCGCCCACGTTGACTTCGTTGATTCGTGAATAGCTACCGAGGGCCCACAACAATTCAGCCACAGCTGTGGCATTTTCCAACAAACAAAAAACAACAAAAGCATATGATACAAAACTTACAGAAACAAATACAAAATATATCTAAAATCTAAAGCAATACATTATCATAAAATTATATTCAATAATGATAAATATGACATATAAAATTTAAGAACAATATATTTTTTGTCATTTGGTTTGATGTAATAACGTTTTTATGAGGATATGTCTCTTCACAACTGTATAAGATAATGGATGAAATCTAAAAGAGTGTTCTCCTTCAAACGAGTTTGTTATCTTTCATTATTTTAATTTTCTTTTCTTTTGACTGATCCAGAAAAAAATAACGCTGCAATTTTTCAAGAATCGAAAATGCAATGACCAAGAAGAATATTTCAGTTAATTTATCGAAAACTTACATCAGCAACGCATTTTTTTTTCAAATATTAAGATATATTTTATTTAATTCATTATAGAATTCCTTTATATCTTTGCCGTCGTTCCATTTTGAATTTTTTCTTTTAGATAATTTTTTTTTATGCATTCCTTTATTAAAAAAAAAACACTCACACACAAAGCACGACGGTTAATTTGTTGTCATTTTATATTTTTAATTGCGCGCATACGCTTTGATTGTTTTTGATTTTCTCGACTGCACAGTATAGTAGGGTCAGTTGGGCACCCTCTGTGAGAGAAAGATCACCAAGGCATAATTCACTCCGCCAGAAATTTAGATACGGCAATCTGTACTAATTGCCATTCACGCCGAAAGCTCCAATACGAAAATGTGGGTTTCAATCTGAGGATAGTGCAGAGCATTCGGAAATAGTTGGATCAGTGTAATGATGATTACGAATGTGTTTGGAGTGATCACTAGTGATGTGACGTTATACACTCCCCCCATTCATCTTCCCACAGGATCTCAGACTCAACACGGAGGCTACATCAAGTGCCTTGAGAAGGTAGTGTTTTCCTGAGTCTAGGGGCTAGCTGCTGGAAAAACCTATATCTGTTAACAGGACTCTGCAACATGTCACACAAGCAGGATAAGCCAATCATTGCTGTTAGACAATTTATGCGACACATTCCAACTTACATTTACTTACTTAACTCTCAAGATTATAACCCCATTTATTATTATGTGTGGGACGCAGTTGAGCGAGAGACCAACAAAACTCTTTGTAACACCAAAGATGAACTGAAGGCAAGGACTATGGCAGCATTTATCAACTTAAACAAGGAGACCGTCCAGAAGAAATGCAAGAGATACCGACGTCGACTGGAGATCGTCGTTGAAGCCAATAGCAATTTTAATGAACACATTTACTCTATCGTATTCCAAGATATTTTTGTATATTTGTAATAAATATATCTGTTAAAATGAGATGTCAGTATTATTGATTTTAATTTTTGTGGAATTTAGACGAAAATTTATCCATCGCAAGATGTACTTTTTTCTTGCTTGTTTTTTTTTTCTTTCTATAGTCCCTATTGTGCTCGCTCTAATTTCGCTTTCTCTTTTATACAGTTACTATTTTTTCTTGCTTCCTTTTCTTTTATATATTTCCTATTTACATATTTTCTTTTATATAATTATTAGTTTGCTTCCTTTGTTTTATATAGCTCTTATTTTGCATTCGTTCACCCTTTTGTGAAGTTCACGTTTTGTTTTCTCTTATAACAATTCAACGCTGATCAAGAACAGACAAGGCGAAAACTAATTTTACGTATTTGTGTATTTGATTTTCTACTAAAATCAAATACATAAATACGCATGCGCCAAGGAAAGAAATTTTTTTTTTTTAAATTATTTTTTTATAAAATTATTCTCAGACATGACCAAGCCATTGTTGTTTGAAAATATGCGCTAAGAATCCTTAGTTTGTAACCGGATGTTACTTTTAGTTTTCTTCGTATTCTTGACGTCACAATTTCTCCGACACTCGACTTCCTTCATACGTTTCGGTGTAAATTTTTGTTCACTGTCTTCTTGTTTAAATATTCGTACTTAAAGACCCAAACTATATTTCTATTCTGCTCTTAAATTAGAATTATCCACATTCTGAAACTGATTAATCACGGTTTAGTATGACACAAGATCAAAATCTATGTAAATGAACACAGGGAGAATGATCTGCGTCCATCTCTCAAGATTTTAAGGTTATGACCTCCAGGGCTCTATCCTTGAACCTATTTTGTCCCTAATTCTCCTCAATGATCTTCATGATGACAACAGATCTCAAATCGATATCTATGCTGATGACAAAACTATTTACTCTACCTGATCAAATAAATGATCTAAATCTGCTGTTAACTCGGGCATGGTATGGCTTGATAATTTTAACACCTTTAAAACGACTCTGCTCTCTATCAGATTGGCTCATCCTAACCTCCAGGCGAGTGATAAGTTGTGCCCTATTGGGCTAACATTTACTGAAGACATGATGTGGAAATTTTATATTAAATCAGTTGCTTGGTCTGCTGCTAGGAATGTTGGTTCATTGTGCCGTGCTAGACAATTTTTCTCTCCAGAAACTATGTATATAAGCTCATTCTTTGAATGTTTCTGCATGATCTGGCTTTAGTGCTTCTGCTATAATTTAAAGAGTCTTGAGAAAACCAAATAAGAACCTGCAATTTTATATGTCCTGACCTGGAATCTCAGCTTCAGTCACTTTCCCATCACTGTAAGGCAGCTTCCCTCGGCCTTTTCTATAAATACTTTCATGGTAATTGTTCTGATGAACTCTCCTCTATGGTGCTTAGACTATGAATTTAAGCAAAGTGCAAGATTTGCGGTAAAGTCTCATTATTTGACATTTGAAATATATATATATCTTATATATAAGAAATATAGATATAAGATGTGCTATATTTACGGGATAACGTGTTCAATATCAGAGATAGAGCGTATGTAAATATAAATATTGAAGTGAAAATTGAAGTCAACACTCAGATGCTGTTTCATTCTAGACGCAGTCGAAAATAAATATCCTGCTCTAGTAGGGTTATGTTTAAACTGTAAAAGAAAAGACCATTTCCAATCTGTGTGCAGATAGTACAAGAGAAAAACATGGTAGAAAAAATAAACTCTCATCCTGAAAATATAGAAGTATATTCGACAAGAACATCTGCAAAAGTAGAGAGACAGTAAAACGGAATGGCATAATTTTTTTCATGCAGTTTGACACGGGGAGCGATGTTACTTTGATCCGAAGGAAATCCTGTGGAAAATTAGGTAAATCCAAATTCAAAAACAGTAATCTTAATTTAAAACATTTTGATGGACCTGCCATTAAAACCCTAGGCCCATTTCAAGGAATTTCGAGTCAAAAAAATATTTTGTGAATATTACCATCACTGTTGTAGAATGCAGGAAAAATCCGAGAAAAAGACGTTTTAAAAGTGGATACAGCGAAATTAATTATTTGAGTTGCATATATCAAAAGAAGGATTTTCACTAGACATTAAACTGAAATATTGGAAGTATTTACACGGAACATAACTGACTGACATAATCTTTTCTGCCTTCCATCAGTATAGCTAAAACGTGTACACGGTGATGTACATTGTGGTAAAATGCAATTATTCGAATTGTAAATTTTATAAATAATGTTTTTCGAACAATGTTTACATAATCGATTCGCTGTGTCTGGCCTTAGCTGTAAACGCCTGAACTGGTAAAACTAGAGCTCTTCAAAAATTTCCATGTACTTAACTTTTTTTAATACGCGAAAACAGATTCGTCAGTCGCCCAATTCACACTCTTACTTGGTCTCTTGAACAGGCGTAGAGATTTATCACTTTATTCCTTTTTAAGATTGGGTGTCCGATTCCTTCTTCATAATTCTGAATGTACCGGGTTGCCAGTTTTTTCGGTTGCCGCATCCTGGCTGGTAGCAAGGAGCACGAACTTTTTAATTAGTGCGGTTAGTGAGGGTTCTCTAGTCAACAATCCCATAATACTGGAGTGGCCCCAGTGCCACAATGCGCATGGATAGGTGACACTCCAAGCACTTATTCTGGGCAAACATGAAGTCACATTATGCAGTTGCCTTCAACACCTACAGGCCGGCTTGTATTGTCTCAGACGAACGGCAGCGACTGTTATTCTTGTTCTTTCACCTTACTCTCAATTACCTCTTGCATCTTAATGGTATTGTCGCCTTTCTTGGGGCGAAATGATTTAATAAATAACGACTTAGTAGCTGTGGTCTTGCCTAAGGGGGAGGAAGCTGTAGTTTCAAAAGGAAGTTATCCAACTCAAGGGTGCGAATAATAAGATCAGGTTGCTAAAATCTCAAGATCAACAAGAAATAACGTGATAAAATGGAAACCTTAAAAAATTGGTTGTGACCTTTAACCCTTTGACCCGTGCGTTCCTGAACAATTGTAACCCTTCTACCTGAGCTCCCGAATCAAAATTTACAAATAATTGGTTGTAAAATTTCCCGGTAGATATAAAATTATTTACAAGTGTTTACTCATCGTTCAACCGGTAACTGAGCATGAGGTCATTTTCCTATACCACTTTTCAACCGGTAGCTGGGCATTACGTCATTTTTCTCTACCACCGCTAAAACGTGGTTCAAAGGGTTAACAACTGCTCTTTAGTAGTTAACTGTTTGAGTGCTGTATCATATAACTTACGATTATGAGGATTTATTCTTATTAAACAATTTCATTAAAGATATTTGAATTTCAAATTACTTTCATTTGTGTATTTCCACCTTTAATTTTTATATTTTTATTGCAATACAGAATTTTGATTTCGAATAATTATGATTTAGTATAATTCTCCTTTTGATGATTTTTCATTCAAACAATTTACACTTCGAATAACTGCTTTTCGAATATTTATTTTCGAATAATTATTTCCGAATGATGTTTACATAATCTACTTGCATGTTTCATGATATGCTTATAGTATTGTGCACGGATTCCACTGAGTTTCAACAGGTGACAAATCAGTCCGCGAAATATTGTGGGACATGTCTGCCCAATGTAAATATTTAATATCGTTTATGATTTATTAGTGTTGCAGATGTAATCACCCAGGGCACAGGAGAAAGCATAGAAAACATTATTTTTAGACACCGTGATTTACAAGGCCTATAATATTTTTAACATGTTTTAAACTTATTTTATTTCAAAATTGTTATATATATATATATTTGAGTACAAGGTTGGTGTAGATGGAATAAACTTCCACTAACCAAAAACACTATTTTTTAAAAAAAAGTGTGTAGTACAGAGTAGAATAAAATAAAGCGTTCAAATAAAGGGTTTTTGAACTCTTTATTTTACTTGCAACAGCATCACTTCACAAGACATGTGAAGTGTTGAAACAAAATGGCTATTTTGTAGTGATTTTACATATGTTATCATTTTTAAATAAATTTGATACATATATATATATATATATATATATATACACACACGAAGGAATCTTATTTTTTAAAATAATTATATATATATATATATATATATATATATATATATATATATATATATATATATATATACATATATTATTGTGTGCTGTTACATTCATCTAAAAAGACGTGTTAAATATTTTTATTATATCATTTATTACATTTCACTATTTTAATATTTTATTTCGGTGTACGTGCATGTGTACCCAGGATTTCGTGCTGATATAAACGTAATTCTGTGTGGTAATATATATATATATATATATATATATATATATATATATATATATATATATATATATCCTTAGGCCTTACAGAGAATAATAGAATGTTCATCCGTTTCCCTGAATAAAACAGGCTGCTCTTTTAAAAAACAAGGTGTGATATTTTCCTCTTGGGATCGTACTTTAAACCAATAATTGCTTATGTGATCATTTTGCATGCTGTCATCAACAAAGCCCATTCCGTGTGATGCTCTTCACTTCCTGAGAGCGTAACGCAATTTTTCGTCAAATTCCTTAAAATATTCGGAGGAATTTCAGAAACGTAATCGCAGGTTGATATCAGCAATGTCTTTATCTTTTCAGGGCATTTCTCAATTGTGAAATTGAACAAAAGTCACGGATATCTAAGTCTGGATCTAGTGAACTAATATCTCATCATTCAACGCTTTCCCTAAAGCCTCCGTCGGAATCTATCGTCCTATTATCACATTCTTCTTCAGTTCTTCTGCTAACACTCACAGTTAATCTTCGATTTGAGCGCACTTCCAATTGATTCGCAATCTGTCAACATTTGAATTCCTTCTTTGTACACTCATTTTTCACCAACATTTAAGATGAAAACTTGTAGCATTTCTTTTACAGCTTGGACATGAAATACTCATCTGACTTGCGTCTCAAGAAAACAAGAGCTTCAACCTATCTGGCCGTGCTCGGCTTAGGGTAAGGGTTAGTTTGCTTACACCAGCGACAGGTTTATGGTCTTGCAAAAATTGAACTGGCACACTACGTATTATTTTAGGTTATTCCTATAGCAGTTTTTTGCTTGATTGCTGAGGAGTAGAGGTTCATAATAATTTTAGTTTAGCTTAGGTACCACCAAAAATTCCTACACCTAAAGTTTAAATGTATTTTTCATAAAGGAAAATCTTTTTCGAAGCTTTCCAATACGTTCAATTGAAAGCTAAAGGATTAAATTTTACAATTCCAGAATAAATACTGTGGAGTATTTCAAAAAGAAATTTGAATACTTTTGAGTTGGTGCTTGCAAAAACCAATCGAAACGGCCATTTTTAACTTTTTTTTAGAGAAATGTTAAGTAACTTTTGTTTCGGTTTTGAGAATCCCGCTAAAATAAGATATAGATTTCTGGAACGTTACTTTCGTAAAATTAGCAAATTTAAATTTAAATTAATCTGCTCTGAAGAAAATTCACTTATTTATAGATAACATTTTCTAGCAAACCATTCTTGACCTCGGGGTCTTGGTATTTTCACATCTCTATCGATGATTTGATGGCTGAATGAGTGGAAAGGTTTAGTACGGTGCATCAAAAGTGATATGACGGTTTTTTTGTTTCTTATAATAATTTAAAATACTATAAAAATATCTCACATTATTGAGTTACTTCTATCTTTAATTATTTAATAGCTAAGATAATGATAAATAATTTTATTAATTATTAATATTACATTAAGTTATTACATTTTGAATTTTATAACTGAGATAATAACCAATGAAATTATTATTATATTAATAATTAAAATATTTCACTGAGTTATTTTTTAAATTGATAAATCATATAATTTTATTATCGCAATTTAAATTTTAATTTAATAACTGAGAGTGAGATAAGACCTTTACATATCAAGGGGCTTTCCCCAAGGAAGAGACAAGCTTTGGAACACGTTACCATTTAACCACAATGTCACTTATGAGATATCCTACTAAAAAAATATAACATTTTGATGCACAAAAAACAATATTTTTAATTATGGTAAAAAGTTTTGGTAGCCTGATTTGTATTAAGCTTTTAATTTTCGCTTAGTAAATATAGTCTTCGTTTGAAAACACAATATTCGACCACACACCCTGCTTGGAAGAATTTTAAAACATTTTTAAAATTAAAGAAAATGAAAAGTAAAGAAAAAGAAAATTGCAAACAATTCTTGTACAAATTCTTTATTCATCGATTTTTTTTCTTCAGATAATAATGTCCTTAATGCAAAAATCAAATAATTTTCTGATTTTAATGAAATTTTCAGGACTTATTAAAAAGTGAATGAATTTATTTTTAAATTTTTATTTTTGAAAAAATCTTGTTAAAAATATTTTTTTACATCTGTTACTCCCCCTCCCCATGAATTAATTTTATGAAATGATCTAGAATTTCCAAGAGTAAGCAAATTATTTTATATTACTTTTAAGTAGGACTCCTTGAAGAAATTATCATATTTTTTTTCACAACTACTGCCAACTTTTAAAAAATCTGCTCCAAATCGTAAAAAAAAACGGCAATAAACAATCTAATTATCAAATGTATAGGCTTTCACATTAATAACACCAGGCTTTAAACAAGGTTTAACAAGCAACCATAGGCCACGGATTTGGGTTCGATGATAGTAAGATACCGATCATCTGTCGTAATATTATGGCTGAATTCATTAGATTGAAATCTGACCTTGGGCACATTGAAAGAATTTGCATTTTCCTTTATTAAGTTTAGACAGAATCTATATTGGAATGGTCACTTTATATTATGCATTGTTTTACATTTGTTATGATAGAATGTAAGTCATTTTAGCAAATACAAATAAGGAGGAAATAGGGACACTGTTATTGTATAAGACATTTAAAATCACAATTGTAATCATAAGATAATAATGGCTGAATATTTTTCCATGGACCCCTGAATATTTGGGCGGCAAACCAATCCCTATTATGTCAGTTCAAAACACACGGTGTCAACCTGAGGTTTATACTGCAACTAGGTTCAGAGGACCTTAATTACAATTTGTTGGGGAAATCGCATCATCTGGCATGATCAAAAGTTTTGAAAAGCCCATAATCTCAAGCCCCTGGTCATGATGTCTTGAAAATTCCTGCTAGTATAACTGAACAACTCGATCTATCCAATTTCAAATTCGGATTTCATAGTCGGAAAGCGGATATTATATCAACTTGGTTACGTCCCTATATATCCTAAAACAATAGCAATAATAATAATAATAACAATAATAATAACTGTTATCATTGTCTTTGTTTTTTTTTTTGTTGTTTTTTTTTTTAAGCATTACGCCCCGAGCAAGGCTTGAAGCCACTAGGGTGCAGGGGGTTGCAGAAGATTTGGAGCAAGAGCAGATAGGAGTGATAGAAGAAAGGATGAGGAGAAGGATAGTGGATAGATCAAGGTAACTGGAGATGTCGATTGACATTACATTTGAATAGTTGGAGATTATAGCTCTCAGGGAAACAGTAATTGGGAAGGGTGTTCCACAGGCGAGAGGTGCGAGGTATGAAGCTATTGGAGTAGAAGAGACGGCTACATTTAAAAGTTTCTACAGTGTAAGGGTGGGATCGGGATGCCAGCCTCGTAGGGCGCTTGAATTCATGGAGTCTGGGAACCAGTGAAAGCAGCTCATCAGAGCAATTACCATGAAAGTATTTGTAGAAAAGACAGAGAGAGGCGACGGTGCGTCTGTGAGAGAGTGACTGTAGACAAGACGCCAGATCAGGGTCATTGTTATTATCAGTAGTAGTAATTGTAATACTATTATCATAAAAAACCTGTTTTTTGCGCTTAGCACTATTAATCTTTACAACTCTGTTTATACTTGAAGACAACAACATATTTATTCTCTTCATTTGATAGTAAGCTTTCTCGCGCACAGACTTCTAACACATAGATTGATAATTGTCTCGTAGAATATTCCCTTATTCAGTCCAATTTTCGACAGAGATGCCAACATAGTAGCGTCGTATTTATGGGAATGTATTTATAGTAATATATATGTGAACCCCCAGCGACATAATCAAATGACGTACACACGCCCACAGAAAGTGAGGGAAAACGAACTATATGGCTCCATGAAAATATATAAGATTCATCTATATCTAAAAGTATACGTTTGCTTTGCATATATGGCCTTTATTGATCATAGCAGAAAATCATGTAAACTATTCAGAGAGCATAAAACTGATTCTAAGAAAAACGTATGCTAGATTTTAAAAGTATTCTGAAATATTAACTTGGTTTAATTTTCGCCAACCCATACGCAAAAGACATTTTGCTTGAAAATGAATTATGAGTCAAACGACAATGATTTGGAGAACATTGCGCGTCTCACCCATCCAGTACCGACAACCCCAAAAGAGTAAGCAATAAAACACAATGACTCAAATGGGAAGCAAATATAGAAACAATGAAGAAGAGAAGCGATTAATTTATTTATGGGTTTTCTAACTCTTAGACCAAGGAAAAGATCAAATAAAACAGATGTTCTTGAATGAAATTGCTCAGTGGTTCATATGTCTAATTCTGGGGGATTTGGACGTGTTCTCATAGAATTTCACCATTAATCCGTTGGCAGGTGGCAAGAAATAAATGATAGCTGTGACAGATAAGATAAGCACATGATAATGGAATGGTTCAAATTACATATTGGAACCTATTAAACGCGCGCACAAACATATATGCTTATATATGTATAAAGTACATTTAGAATGTAGGAGATAATGGCCCTTCCCAACAACCTGTCATTTGTAGCTCTAAGCAATATTTGAAACTTTGTTCCTGCTCTGCTCTGCCATCTATATATTCATACAGATTATATATTAGATGTTGGCTCCATTTCCTGTTCGTTTGTAAACTCGCACATCTATCTATACACATACACATGCATATTTATACATACATACATATATATATATATATATATATATATATATATATATATATATATATATATGACTCTTCCCCCGTCGAATTTGACGTACGAGGGTGAAGCAGATCAGTTCCTAGGAAACCGACAACCCGAAAACTGCACAAGAGATCTGATTATAGTGGTGAAGGTTTCGTGCAGGATCATCCATATTTTTTGCACAAGAGATCTGATTATAGTGGTGAAGGTTTCGTGCAGGACCATCCATATTTTTCGAAGGGTCGAATAAAGAGATGTAGTGCACTGAGTTCCACAAGTTCCCCTAAACGACCCTCCGCAGGTTTTGAATTCAGAGTTGTCCTTCTCCTAGACCAGTTGCCATCCAAGGCTATAGAACCCAGTCTGTCCTGCTATTTACCCATAGCTGGAGGGAGAAGAAGAGGATTCACACCTTTGCACGTAAGTGAATGTAACTGAATTCGACTGGATTTCGAACTCGGCTCTCCGATTCCTCAATCCAAGCCGCTATCCATTACTCCACCGTGACTCCTTGCGTCTAGCAAGAAACAGCCTCTATGTGTTGACTTCAATATATATATTAAGAAATGGACAAAGTCCGACAATTTATTTATGAAAGACATTTTTTTTTATGTTTAACGTTCTTTATATATATATATATATATATATATATATATATATATATATATATATATATATATATATATATATATATATATATATATATATATATATATATATATATATATATATATATATATATATATATATATATATATATATATATATGTAGTTTAAAGTTCAATATATTTATGAGGGAAAATGTTCCGAATCTTAGATCGTGTGTTTTTTCTTTAACAAATAAACTACATACACTTACATACATCCCGCCAAATATATATCAGCACAAGAAATGCACCAAGTGTACTAACACTGACTTTTCCGAGTTCAAATTACTTATAAAGAGCACACGCACACACACACACACAAACACACACATATGCATACATATATATATATACATATATAAACTTATTCTAATTTATATAATTTTTATATATATATATATATATATATATATATATATATATATATATATATATATATAATATATGTTTTCTGCATATATATTTGTGATACATCTGTGTACAGTTGATTATATGAAAAATATTTTCATTCATTATTGGGAAATACAACAAATTTAAAAAGAGTGACCACTGACATCGTTATTGGAGGTATACCTATTTCCTCCCCTTAAACGGTGTCAGTGGTCAAGATCAGATTCTGCGCACCACACTCCAGATATAAGAAATTTAATTTTCAGATCATAACAATTTTTGTCTTTCACAATAATAACCAATACAATATTTATCCTGTAATAAACAATACCCTGAGAATGTGCTCGGAAGTACTTGGAAATAAACGAAATATGCATCAACACGGCGATTTTCTCTCGTCCTTCAATAATGACACCAAAAATCTTATCCGTGATTATGAAAGAATCCTATCGAAAATAAGTAGACAAAACATGTCTAAATTTTTAATGAAACATAAATATATATATATATATATATATATATATATATATATATATATATATATATATATATATTGCAGGGAAATGCACAGTGTAATGTGTCCAAATTTGCATAGAATTAATTTTATAATTGTCTTATAGACTTCCGACGAACATGCCCCAATCCAGCATTTATGGCAAATACTTGAATGATCTGTTCGAAAGCAAGATTCTGCACCTACAATTACCCATGATAATTACCAAGGCGATATTGCTCAACTTCTCTCCCTAAGTTATTTCGATCGCGTGTTCAACCGATGCTACAGAGGATCCTACACTGTACTATTTACCCAACCTATACGTTTTAGCGTATCTGTGTAGATGTCTTAATAATTAGTAATATATATAAATTATTTTCTTTATTATCCTATGTAATTATTGATTCATATACTTATAAAATATTCACGATGTTTTACTGTTCTAAACAGGATTTATCATAATAAAATATATCTAGAAATTCATAAAATCTCCGAATAAATAAATAAAATGAAGCATATTGTCAATGTGCAGCTCCAGGAACATAAAAAAAGACATAAATTTAAACAGATCTGTCCGCCAACATATAATGTATAATTTGCTATGAACAATCACAAATTATGCATTCATATATCCGCACGTGCTACACTAATAAAATAACACATTTTAAATGTGAAAACTTCTTATACTTGAAGACATTTATTTCTGTCTGATGATTACTTACAATTATTTACATACGTTCTATTGCCATCATTCGAATGTAGATTTAGTAGAAACAAGTCGACTGAACAATACTAAATAAGAACCAGACGAGACGTCTTTAGACATGGGTATGGAAATGGGAATATTCTAGTGCCTGTAAATTAAATAAAGTGTTCTGTTTGAAATTCTATGAATGTTATCTGGATCAACAATGGTATGAAGACGGTCCGATGACGTAACAGTCGAAACTTTGTGATATTAAAAACAATGATGCAGAAAATAATAACGCAGATGTAATCATTGCTAAAAGAGTCTGTCGATATGACTGCTTAGATAAGATAATGAAGCTCAGGTTTTGGCTTTGAAATATGTCGAAAACATGTGACAGGGTTAAAATATTGTTTTTATTCACAAGTTGAAATTTAATGGTATTTCTGGACGCAGTTTTTAACTGATCCAGTCTTTCTTATCAAATCACGAAATAAAAGTTGTTTTGAATGGCTATTCTTCTAGATTTCTTTTGCATAAATACAGGTGTTCCCCGGGCTTATATCCTTGGAATTACTTTGTTTATAATTTTTATAAATGACTTTCCTGATGTCATAAGTTCATAACACGGTATCTATGCTGTGACTAAATTATTTCCTCCTGATTTAATAATAAGTCTGATCGGTTTATAAATTTAAGCGCAGTACTAGATTGGCCGCAAGTTATTATCAATTTACAGTCGAAATGGTAAGATTTAGCCGCAGATTCTATGCTAACAATTTCTTCTATCGTACTACTCGTTTGTGGAACTCTTTTCTGGCTACTGGCTTCCTAGTCAACTTTCTTCTTCAAAAATTTAACTGCAATGTTAGTAGTTATCTATTGTGTTCTTAATTACTATTGTTTTATTGTCCTCTTTCCTGAATAGTAGTTTTTTCTAATGTCCTATGAAATTCATTAATGTCCTGAATTTTAGTGGCTTTATTATTTATAGAGTCTTTATTCTTTATAGAGTCTTTATTCCTATTGCGTTATTGTCCTCTTTCCTGAATAGTAGTTTTTTCTAATGTCTTATGACACTCATTAACGTCTTGAATTTTAGCGGCTTTATTATTTATAGAGCAACAAGGTACGTCACAGGTTTCACGTGCAATATCATTTTCAAGTGTTTTTTCGCAGCTATTTGAATTGTCATAGTTGAATCTCTTCTCTCATGTGTCAAACGTCTTATCGATTGAGCTGGTTTATTTCTGATCGATCTCTTTAGCTCTAAGTTCAAATGATGATCACTCTTACGGATTTGACCTCCTGATCCAGTTTTCCTTACTGCTGTTACACTTTGTTAATCTTATTCCCCGTTCTCTTGATGGTTCTTGAATCGATTTGAAGAGGTAATCCAGAGTATGAATGTAGGTAACATTCTTAAGGACTTTATGAACATTTCCTCCCACCATTGCTCAGATGGTAAGACAGTGGGGATGACACCAAACGATTTTAACTTGTTATCTTTCTAGCTGAATAACTCAAAGGATTTTCCAGTGATTCGAAAGGCATAGAGTGTCAAGATGGATCAACGTGTTTTAAGAAAACCTGGCAAAAAAGAAACTCAATTAATTTAGTGATTTGTTAGACACTAAACATTTTGCGCGATGGAGAATTATGTTGTTACACGATTTGGACAATTTTACTGTTACCCTTGGCATATAAAATTGATTTGGAACTTGCTAATGTCTTGTAAAATATGGAATGACATCAGCACTTAGTACGGACCGTCAAG
Organism: Acanthosepion pharaonis; assembly: GCA_903632075.3. NCBI lineage: Eukaryota > Metazoa > Mollusca > Cephalopoda > Sepiida > Sepiidae > Acanthosepion > Acanthosepion pharaonis. The sequence continues at coordinate 2,150,694 of CAHIKZ030002258.1, forward strand.
GAAACGTGATTGCTGAAAAGAACTAAGTGAAACCGATTGTGATTTATGAGTAACGTCATTCATAATCAGACAGCGTATAAAAAATTCATATCAAGTGTATCCAGTTAAGGGAGGAAATTTTGATAATAAAGAATAGATATGCTATCGACATTGGATTCTGATGAAGTGAAGTATATTCTTTATTTTCAAAATATTGTAACATCAATATACATTTATATATGTGTGTCCCCGTATCTGTGTTTCTGAGTTTGTGTGAATATGTATGCACTATATGTGTACGAGTGTGCATAAGCTTTGCTGAGTTAATAGGGAGCGTGAAAGAAAAAAAAGAGCTTATCTTATACCATTGCAATATATTAGAATTTGAAGCGCGTATCGGTGCGTGCCCGGCCGAGAAAAGTGTGACTGCCGGGAGCAGTTCAAATATCCGTTTTTTTACATGCTAGATGTTACTAGCAAAAGAGAGAGAACCCTAAACAACATTGGGTTGCAATTAGTGTAATATAAGGAATAATAAATTCAAAACAAACCTGATGAGTGCTGGGCTCCGTTGGGTTATATTCACCTAGTTACACCACTGATGCTAGGGCTGACATGATATATAACTGGACAGGATATGAAAGGATATATATATATATATATATATATATATATATATATATATATAAATTCCAAAGAGGATATAATCCAGAAAGAACTCAACTCAATGTCCAGGACAGAGTAAGAATATATGAAAGGCTCAAACACTAATAATATTCCATGGTTATAATTTATTATATTGGAATCGTAATCACGATCTAATTCATCAGACCTACAATTTGTAGGTCTGATGAATTAGATCGTGATTACGATTCCAATATAATAAGTTATAACCATGAATATTACTTTTTTATCTTTTGCATTTTATATATATAAAACACCCCACATCTTTTGCATTTTATATATATAAAACACCCCCACATCTCCAAAAAATTCTCTCTGTCACTCATCCTCATACTTACACTTTCTCTAAATTCTGTTTTGATTTCCGGAGTTGTTTTTTTCTGTTTTCATTTTGAATTTGTAGGTCTGATGATTTGGATCGTATTTACGATTCCAATGGAATAAATTATGACCATGGAATATTAGTGTTTAAGCCTTTTTATTATATATATATATATATATATATATATATATAAGGCAAAATGCAACAAAAATGTTTGTGACATCATTATAGAAGGAAACTCCCACACTTTTGAAAACCCCAAAACGACATTCATAATAAATAAAAACTTAAATTGCAACTCCAAAATGTGATTTATATACATAAATGGACAAACTGCAAGAAGTCATATATAGGTATCACCCAACAACTGAAGAACAGGGTCTCCCTGCACAAAAGCAACATGAAGTTACAAGACAACAGAAACATTTCTATGTCGCAACAACCTCTTCAAATGTAACCAGGGTAAATTTAATATTATGCCAATATATCAAACAGACAATTATTGTTTCCTACAAATACAAGAAAAAAACTTTATAAGCACATTTAAACCAGAACTAAATAGATTATAACCCCACTCGAAAAAGCACACAACATACACACATGATGGACAAATACAGTGATCAAACCACACACATACATGCACACTCGCTTACATGCGGTTATATGTGGAGCAGGAAAAAATATATATACACATGTTAACCAAAGCAAGGCACTACTCACGGCCACGCACACAAACCCCACGGAACTTAGGAAGTACGTTTGTATGTATGTATGTATGTATGTACGTATATATGTGTGCATGTGTGTGTATGCGTATACTGGTTCCATGTAACTTGGGAAGAATGTGTGTGCCTATGTACAGATTTCTCGTAGTGGGACGGTATGTGTGTCTGTGTGTTTGTGTACAAATGTTTTTACCAATTCCTCGTAGTGAGTGTGTATGTAGGGAATATACACATATATACACGCATGCTGACAGGAACACACGAAAATGGAAATAGATCTAAGAACACATAAGGGTCTTTAGAACATTAAAAGATGAGATACCGACAATTAATTCATCGTTTTTCTCGGACCAATCTTAATTGTTTTATGACCCTTCACGCAGAAATATTCACTGCCAGTTCAATAAAGCCATTCGGATTACTACCACAAAAATAGAATGTCTCATATCGAGAATATTTAACATCGAAAAACATAAAGGAGAAAAAAAATTAATTATGTTTAATAATGTGTGGAAATCTCCATTCTTTACCTGATGACGGTCGCGAGACCAGAAACACCTGTAGTAAAATTATGGAAAAAATGCATATTATTTTTTTAAATCCTCATTACAACCAAAAACGTTTGAGGTATTTCTCTTTTTTTAATATACAAACTTTTCTCTCGCTTGAACCACTATAACCGTCGTATATATATATATATATATATATATATATATATATATATATATATATATATTAGGACCATGAACAGGTTCTCGCAGATTTTTGATTAAAAGTAATGTTTTATTTACAAAAATTAGTAAGAAACATGACACTGAAACTATTGTTCATCGCTAGCCACTCTCGTTTCCCATCGTTTGGGCAGCATTTGATTTCCACGACGGGAAAAACGACAGATCTTTTGAGGCTAACCACGAGTCAACCCATGAATGAAATTGCTAAGAATGAAATTGCTGCTCAGCGAGGCCATGTTCCATCGATACGAACAAGTGATAATCAGACGGGCAGCGTCTGGTGAATAGAGAGGGTTCATTAGTAATTCACATTTAAACGATTCCAAATATGTTTTCACTTGTTTTGCAACATATGACTTAGCGTTGTAATGTTACAAAATCACTTTGTCTCTGATCGTATAGAGGTGGATTTTTCTTCAATGCTCTGCTCAAACGGATCAGTTGGAGTTGATAGCGATCTCCCGTGAGTGTTTCGGTCGGTTTGAGCAGCTCATAATAAACAACAGGCAGCTGATCTCACCAAATCAGAGCATAAGCTTCGAACCATGGATATTCGACTTTGCCTCCAGTGTTGATGCATGGCCATGCTTATCCGACGATCTTCTAAGCTTAGGTTTATCGTAGTGTATCCACTTTTCATCGACGGTCACAATAGAATGCCAAAAAAAATTATTTTCTGCCGTTGAAGCAGATATTCCCACGAAAATCGTTGCTGTTCGATGTCTCTCGGCTTCAACTCGTACATCACCCAATGTCCTTGCATTTGAATGCTTTCAAATGTTTCGAAACTGTAGTGTGATCAACATCTAATGATTCTGCAAGTTCAGCTTGCGCCTGACATGAATCCACAAGGAGTAATGCCCCCAATTTTCATCTTCAAACTCCTTCGTTCGTCTTTATCTTTAGAATAAAAATCATTTTTGAAGCGTCTAAACAAATCTCTGCATGTTTCCGACAGAGCATGGTCCCCGTACGTCTGAACAAGAATTCTGTGTGCTTCAGTAGTGTTTAAAATTTTCCGCAAATACACTGTCTTTGGCACGATATCCGACATGTTTAACGCAATGAACAACAAAGTTATTTACCCTTCGGCGAATTACTATATGATTAGGCTAAATCCCCAAAATAATCACTTGTATATCCTTGCTAGACCCAGCTAATGCTCTCCGATGGAGCGATAAGGGTCAAAAAGCAGACGTGGCATTTGGGACACTGTTCCGAGGTTATCTGAATACTTGGGTGAGTTTCGCTGTGGAAGTGATTAAGTAGCGGCGCTATATTGGGTCTGGTTTGTGTCTTTTTCGTCACCGAGGCCCATGGACAGTTGATATGACGTTTGCGTTGTATCGAAACGGTCCGGGTCCGATTGTCGTTAGTGGATGCGCACTACTGATGAGTTCCAGGTAGGTCAAAGCGGCAGACCAGTGCTTTCTTCATTCTGTTGAGGATTATTCTAGGCTCGACGAATTACTATATGATCAGCCTAAATCCCCAAAATAATCGCATATAAATATATGTGTTTGTATATATATATATATATATATATATATATATATATATATATGTGTGTGTGTGTGCGTGCGTGCGTGCGTGCGTGCGTGCGTGCTTTGTGTGTATGCGTACATCTGTATTCATATATGATTATGTGTTGTGTTTGTTTATAGAATATATAATTATTTCGAGTTTACCTTCTGTATTTCTTATTGATGGCGGGGGGTTATTTGACATTGGAACAAATTACAGGCTGAATAAGGTAAATAAGATTATAAAAGACATGTAAACGAGTAGTAGACTTATGGCTTATCACTTTACCAGTGCCAATGGTACCATGTAATCTAGTTCTTACAGTCGCATTATTAGATTACCAGCGCCTAAACTGGTTCCCTAACCATTTTTTCATGAGGGATGTGGCTAGACACTTAGTAGGATTAAAAACAAAACCGAACTATTGGTTGATATTCTTGGGTTTTCAACGACAATTTAGTACAAAGTGAATAGCCTGGGCCCTATAATTAGGCAGAGCGCTTCCTAAGCTTAAGTCAACGTCCAAAGCAGGGGGTTTCCCCGAGATTGTAAACAAGGCAAGCCTTGATATTGAAAGATATAAACTGTGATTAGACATGTATTGGGATGGCTTCCACCAACCCATGACAAGATAGACAGGAATGAATATATATCTGGCTTTCACATCAAATATTTTGAGAGAGCAGCTCCGGTGCTCAGTTACACAGTGACCTTAAGACCACACCTGATCATGGAACTGATGAAGATGATGATTGTGATGATGATGATTATAATTTAATATTGTACGAGAAACGAAGTCAGATACCAGTGTGTATACTTGCTAGCTTAAAAATATTAGCACAAATTCTGACTCCTTATAAGAATATTACATTTTTTGAATAGTATTATGTGTATCACCGTAGATTATGTATCTTTGTAGTCTGTGTTTTTCAGAGAAGCCAGCTGCCCTAGCGGACTGAATTGAGAGATGTCCCTAGTAGCTGATATGTACTGAACAGTAATGCCGTCGATATATAACCATGTGATCGAACTAGCATGCGTGGGAAAGGCCCTGAAATATAGATAAAACATATATATATATATATATATATATATATATATATATATATATACCATAGAGGCAAATAGAGGCAAATTAAAGGTGAGTATCTCCCGTAGAGGGATTATTTTGATTCTACGTCAACCGAAATTCCCAAAGCCACATCCTCAGTGGCCTATATTAATTGACAAAGTCCAGAGTTGAATAAAATGTGATGTTATGTAAGCGAGATTTAGTCTCTTGTTCTCATTGAATTGCCCACCTATAACATTATACTTATTCAAAACCTTACAATTGGTAATAGTCGATCGTATGTTGTTAAAACACTGAATCTTAAAACTAGTGTCTGGCAACCATAAAAAAAGTGTCGGAAAAGTGTCTATGAAAAGGCATTCCTTAAAAATCAGTATCGACGTCTTTTCTGGATAAATAGAAAATAATGCTTCTCACCAATCATAACTTGGGTATCTGTAGGATATTTAATTTGGACCAATGTATGCTCAAATATTTCGTAGCCGTTACCAGGTTCAAATGAACTTATGTTATCTTCCAATATTCAGTGATCAAGGAATGTGAATTTGAATATCCGCTTCTATATCTTGAGAACCAGCCTGATTGTCTTGCGTCGCTTGCTAGGGTAAAGGCATGGTATAACATAATTATCTTTATATAAATATAAGGATAATTTTATAAATCATTTTAATTGAATATATGTGTATATTAATCGTTAAAATCGTTAAGCGTATAAACACACACATGCACAAAAACATATGTAATCACGCACGCACAGAGAGACACACACAGGCACACAAACTTATAAAGATATTTACAGAATTACGTTCGTTGAAAATTGCTATATATATATTGTATCTCATTATTGGAGATAGATCTGATTCTTGTCCACATACACATTATATCTACATCTCTCTCGCCCTGACCACACACACACACACACACATATATATATATATGTTTTTTTTTTTTTTTTGAACAATAAAAAAATATTAAAAAATTAAAATCTTCTGACACACTGGGTTGTAGATTAATATTCCTTCGTTTTTTTTTTTATTATTTCATTTAGATTCCTCGACTACTTTCGTCCAAAATGGCCATCATCGGGAGGAGAAATATTTCTGCTTGCTGGTAGCAGTAAACTACAGAAATGAATGTCTTGCTGGAGAAAATGAACTTTTGTCTGTAGTTTTCATTTGTTTTGTTTTATTTTTTTATCTTTTTAACATGAATCTTTTAACAATTCTTGTGTTGGTCAAACAGTCTCTTTTAAGTTATTATTTGTGATAAGAGCTGGATAGATACATGATGCTCTGAATTCCCTGGTCAGTTTGACAGTTTTATTGGACCTGGTGAGGGGTTGTGTCTGTGGCACCATTTACCAAGGCAAAAAAGGAAAGAAAGGAAAGAGAGGAAGGAAAGAAAGGAAAAGAGAGGCGAGACCCAAAGCGTGGATGATAAGTAGGACACCCACAATGGATAAGGATATTTTGATAAATAGCAAATGGCAAAAACTGTCATTACAATGGCAGAAAAATTCTAAGTGGATAAAGGAATCGGGTGTGTTCTGGCGACGAGCTGTGTTATCGGGGATACATAAACAAACCGCTAATGCGGGAAACCATCTTATTAAGCAAACCACAGACCGACTAGCCAAAGAAAAATCCAATTGAAAATGTTATTTTGATAACTGACAAAAAACAGGTGGACTACAGGGCTTTGTATAGATATGAAAAATTAATTGTGTCAAAGCCGCACACGAGGTGGCGACTGACCGTTTTTCTTTTGACAAAACATCTTGGACTGCGATAATTAAACTATGTTATCAGAAATGTGTACCAAAGAATGACTGGAACTATGGAAATGTTTTTTTTCGAGGCGACGGACGATTGTGTTGTGTCAAATAGACCACCCATTCTGATAATTAGCGATAAGATGACTGACGAAGTCCAGATCAGAACAAGGGTTATAATCAGCACCGGTCGTATTGTTCTGTTGGTGGCCAGAGAAATTGAGAACTACTATTAAAGAAAGAAGAAGAAAAGAAAAAGATAATTTATTTGTTGAGCAAGATATATATTTTTTTTCCCTGAAACAAAGCCGCGGGATCGTTCACGCCTGGCTGGACACCATTGGCCGAGTGGTGATCACATGACGCAAGGAGGAAGCTGTCACCGCCCTTCCGGAGGATGGGTATGAGAGGTTGCTACGAAGAAGTGGGGAGGGCAGTTCACGCCCTCTGAAGTATGATGAGAAAGTGGGAGTAAGAGAAGGCTCCCAAAAGAAATGGAAAGAAGTGGAAAATTCCTAACAAAAAAAAAAGAAGTGGATAGGTATTTAGAATTATCGAGGAACACCCGGCGCCGACAACCCCACCCCGGTTTTGGTCGGCGTCCATATAAGCAAAGTCGCAGCGAGCAGAAATCAGTTCAGTTGGAGTTGAGTTCGGTTCAGTTCCAGCAGAGAGTTCGAGTTCGAGTTCCAGAGTTGAGTTCGGGAGAGACAGTTCCCAGAGTCAGTCTCCAGTGCTCAGTTGAGGCAAGCCTCGCATCGGCTGACCAAGATTCGCGCAATTTCCGGACTCTTCTTCAATCCAAGAACAATTATTTTGAAGAGCGACTTAGATCCAGACCACCAAAATAAGTTTTTTTCGACTTTCGCCTGAAGACACACCGAAAAACCAATTTCTTAAAGAGCAAAGAACTTGAAGTGTTAAAACTCGCCTAACGGAAAACAATGTGTCACAGTCCATAGAACGGGTCGGGAGATAGACGCAGTCCTATGTATCCAACAACTAGACATAAAGTTTGCTATCCTTTTTTTGATACCTTGAATTTTTGAGTTATCATTTTATTTTCTTTTATGCATATTTGTGCGGTGTCACCCCGTTTGAACCCGATGTGCATTACGGCTCCAACTACTGATTGATTTCGTCTGCCTAATATCAATTCACAACGTGGGTAGGCAGGCTGGAGATCAATGCAGTTACTTTGGTAACCAGGCGTTGGAAGCGAGTTGGGAACGACGAGGCTGATATCGAATCTAACCAGATTCCCATCCGAATCACCAAAAGGTTAGAACGTCACATTTTGGGTGCCGCGACCGATACCAAGCTAGTTGGTCGTCACAGGACGAGACAACACGACTGACGCGACAGGCGGACGTCACGTTTGGAGCGGCGACACCCGAACGAAGCAGCGAGGAGCAGCGAAGGCTGTGCGGGACGTCATATGTCTCTGTTTAGTGTTTGTGTTTGTGTCTTATTTGGTTCTTAGGGGATGAGTCTCTGATATTTAAGCGTGTATATTTGTGGGTGTGTGTCTTATTTGGTTTCTATCAGGGTATCTCTGTGTAGATATATATATATATATATATATATATATATATATATATATATATATATATACATTGTGAGACCGAACTACCTACACAATAGAATATTGTATATTGCTGTGACACAGAGACACAGAGGACATGCGTACGACTACCAGTTTGACACTAACATATCAATTAGGTAACCTGTTGTTAATATATCTTTCTTACATCTAATCCGTGTTCCGTGTTTTCCTTCTGTGGTCCCAACTTTGGCCCCATATCAGTGGCGACGAGAATTCTAGAAACGCACTCACGGCGAAACCTCAATACCTTACCAGTCCCACATCTCTGTCGACGAAGAATTCGACAAACGCATTCACGTCGAAAACCGCAATACTTTGTCAGTCCCATATCAGTGGCGACTTTTCTTACCAGAGATTAAATACTTAGGGCACATCATAAATAAAGACGGTTGTCGGCCGAATTCAGAAAGAGCCAACGCGATCAGAAACATACCGACCCCAGATAACGTTCAAGCGTTACAAAGCTTCCTCGGACTAGGTAACTTTTACCAAGGGTTCATTAAGAACATGCAAAATTTGAGAGGGCTTCTCAACCAATTTTTAAAAAAGGACAAACCATGGTCATGGACCCCGGAATGCCAAGACGCATTCGAGAAGATCAAGAAAACTCTTACTTTACCCTTTTGACCCTAGTCTCGACATCATAGTCGCAAGTGATGCAAGCTCGTAGCATTTTACATAAACTGCCAGATGGTTCGCGAAAAGCTGTGGCTCACGCATCAAGATCTCTAGTTCGATCTCGACATGCCCCAAGTCTCCTCCTGAAGTGCGACGCTACTCAAACCGCTCGACATAAATCCCAAGAGGAAAAAGTATTAACAGTTTTATTTTTTCTCTCCTTTTCAAAACGAAAACTCTAGGGGGGTATTAGGAGACCGGAACTACTACCCACACAATAGACTCTTCCAGTTCTATATTAAGTATGCGACACAATCTTACAGAGACACAGAATGACTTAGAAAAGACAGAGGGACAGTCTAACTACCGTATTGGACACTAACATATAATGCTCCCTTACACTATTTGTAACCTGTTGTTAATATATCTTTCTTACATCTAATCCGTGTTCCGTGTTTTCCTTCTGTGGTCCCAACTTTGGCCCCACATCAATATATATATATATATCTGAATTACCCCAAGCAAGGTAGTAATGCCACTAAAACACAAGGGGTTACAGGGCGCGGATGAATTATGAACAGAAACCTTAATGATGAGCAGAAAAAAGAAGATAGTAATTGGGTGGACAGTAGATAGCGATTAAGTTTGCATTTAAATTTTTGTAGATTAAATTTGGATGGAAAGCATGGAACCGGAAGTACAAGCGAGAAGTACGAGAGAAGAAACTGTTAGCATAGAATTTACGTCTACATCTAGACAACTCAACTGTAAATTGATAAGATCTAGACGCCAGTCTAGTGCTGCGGTTCAATTTAAAAAAAAAATAATATATTATAACAAAGAGGGCATTCCAATAATTACCATAAAAGTATTTATAGAAAAGACATCGAGAAACAAGCTTATAGCGGTGGGAAAGTGACTGGAGATTAGCTTCCGGATCTTGACTAATAATACTGCAGATTATTCTTGGGATCTTATCAAGGAGTTCAAGGTAAATAGCAAAGAAACCGGACCATATGTGACAGCAATATTCTAAGCATGAATGAATGGTAGACATAGTTATGTAAGATAGTGTTATGGGGCCCACCCTTTTTTCATACAAGTGTACTCGCCCAGTGTGTATGTGTACTGCTGCGGTGAATACCCGAGAGGTAGAGTTAGAAGAGAGAGTTACAGAGATACACTGATACAGTGAACAGTGAAAGAGTGAGAGTGTGAGGTAACCGCTTTGTAGGAGTCACAGTTGCGAGCATGTAGACTCAGAAGGAAGTCCTACTCCGATACTGAATTTCCCAGACGATATATATATATATATATATATATATATATATATATATATATATATATATTATTATTATTATTATTGCTACTAAGCGCATTTCTGGATCTACTAACCGTATTACCAATTGTATTATTGCGTCAATACATCTATTTGCTATATTTTATTCTTGCGTTTGTCATTCATTTGAGACCGGATTTCATCTCAGAATCCACAACAGGATTTGTATCGAAAAATTGTCTTGCCCGACATAGTGAACCGTATTTATTAGCAGCTGACCCATCAATGGATTTAATATGGTCTTTCCCAAACATATCAGCAGAAAGAAGTGAGCAGGAGACGGTGCAAAATGTCACTTTCCTGGAAGCTAACATTAGCCACGCAGATGGAAGGTAAGGAGATGTTTCTCAGATGATTAATTGGGATAAATTTAATATTGGAGGCGTTAAAATTAACAACCCATCTTTTGAACTAGATAAATAACATCCAGGTAGATAGCAAGTTTAGAGCAGATGCCATCAGGAATATATATATATATATATATATATATATATATATATATATATATATATATATACATTATACATTTACTTAAGAGAAAATATGGTTCCATCGCTACAACTGTGTTTAATTTTTAAATAGGTAAATTTGTAATAATTATGCTCTGTAAATTTGCATTGAGCACTGTTTTTTAAAAATATTAATAAGAACACATATATATATATCTGTGTGTGTGTGTGTGGGATAGAAATATAGTTTAAAGGTATGCAATATCTATGGGTAATAGTGATCAGTATCAAATATAAGTCAATATAGATATATGTACACACGCGCATATGAATATGTGCGCTTGTGTGTGTGTATATCTGTATGCGGGTCCGAGACCAAGTGGATCAAAACTTTATTGTTCCGAGCATGAGTTATATTCACATATATTCACATACACTTGCAAAAGGTATGAATACACATCTTGACTCCACCCCGCAACAGCTACATGTTATTAGTAAGACTTGTGTTAAGAAATCATCAGATTTTTATTCGATTCACCCCAAGCCAGGCGATAATGCCACTAAAGCACAAAGCGGCTACTGAGACTAAAAGATCAAGTCTTTACAAGCAACCAGAAATTGAATGCTAAACAGTAACTGTGTCTGAAGCCTGTCTGGAAGGAAGAAACTGATTCTCTTATTAGGATTATGAAAATCGATCATCCCCAGTTAAAATTAGACGCCAAAAACGATGATTTGATGATTTTCCATCAATTGTTTGCACATTTTCAGCTTTGTTATTGTTTAGTTCATGAGGAATATAATGACAGCGTCTGATCACAGGGCTGATGTGTCGATTGATATTACTTTGTGAAGGACAATACACAAGTGCTTGTTCTTGTTCAATCATTTCAAGCAAGGCCTCATCCTCGACAAAAGAATGTTTCCTTGGCCTTGGTTCGTTTTCGCGTTTGCTGTCATCCTTGAAACATCTAAACCAGTTTTGTTGTACAGATTCGTTAACAATTCTTGGGCCTTGCACGTCATTAATTTCTTTTGCTGGTGAACTTGCACTCAGTGCTTTTTTCCACATTTTGCGTAAAATGTATCTAATTGCATTTTTTTCAAACATCATTATCCAAGCTGTAATTTTAAGATTAACAATTAATTCCTATATGGGATATATGAAGATAATGAATAAACAATTCAGGAAAGTTTGCACAATTTATAGGAAATTAAAGATATGACATGGAGATACATGTGAATAGAAATTGTCAGTGAGAATACGTAAAAAATCTTTTGACTCAAACTAGGATGAGTGTATATATATATATATATATATATATATATATATATATATATATATAGATAGATAGATAGATAGATAGATAGATAGGGATTTTATACCGTATCAGCTTTTTTGGCCTGCAATTTTATTTTAATATTGCGATTGCAATAACTGATTTGAAAATAATGAAACAGTTTAAAAGTGATTCGTATCGAGCTTTGGTTTGTTGTGTTTTACGGCATATCAGTCTCTATGGGTTACTTAATGCTGACTAGATTTTTATTGCTAGTAATATTTTTTCTTCAAAAATGTACTGTTGCTAATACTTTTTTTTTTTGCAAAAATGAATTTCTGGTAATTAATTTTCTTCAAAAATTCCTTGCTGGTAATAACCTTTTACAAACATGTATTGCTGCTATTAAAACCTATTTTTACACTTTTCATAGTATTTTTATCCCAGTTTGGGTGTCAACTATTTGACCATAGATGAGACCCTAACAGGTGCTACCACGCAGGGTCAAGGTGAACCTGGGAACACTACTAATTACGAAGTGGTTCAACGCTCTTTAAAACCTGTTCAGGGGCATTTCTATTGAATGTAGTTTATCGTCTTACCCAGGACGTGTATAGAGTTTTACCTTGCCTAACTTAGATACAAGCACAAGTAAGTATGGAGTACATAGTGAGAGTTGAATTCACTAAGTCGTAAAGTATCTAGCAAAATCAACTTGTTGATCATTGCATTACGATTACATGCCCAACGAGAGTGGTATAGAAATGAAAACCTGCCACCATTTATTCCCAGTATAAAATAAGAAATAGTGCTTTTTTTTTTTAATAGCGCTTTTTCTTTTGTTTTTATTAATAATTAATATATACGATATTATCAGTTGTGATAACGAAAGCTTGACAGACATCTCAGTTTTAATCTAGATTATCTTAGGAGCTATCTTTCCTGAGTTACTCTCTCAGGGTATATTACAATTTGTTCATTTTCATTGCGTATTCGTGATCGACGTGAACAACTATGTCGAGGAAAGGATATAAATTTCCAATAATAGGCTGATAAAGAAAAGCATTGCATGCATCTGTGGCTAGAATAATGCATTAGATTTGGACAAGCTTACGTTAAGAGACTGACATTTCGAGTCTGGATATTCCATTATCAGAAATCTCAACAACGATATTAAAAGGTAATGCAATTATGTCTGATGTAATCGTAGAATAAATACCCTTCAATTAATTGCTAATTCCTGCTTAATGTTATAACATGGAAGCGAGAAAATGTTTGCTGCTAGTTTCCCTTAGATTTCGTTTCCTTTCCTTAAATTATATGAAGAAAAATAGTGTTAAAAACGCAAACATTACTATTATTATTTTAGATTTGAATAAAAATAATTTGTTTTAGTGAATAAAAAATTAAAATTGTTTTCGTTGAGAAAGGATTTACAGTTGTATGTAAATACAATTATATGTAAAAAGTTACACATTGGAAAAATTTGCTAGAGAATTGGGAATGTAATATCCATTGGAAAAATAATTCTTTAGTTCGGAAAATAGTTTATACACCCTCTTCAAGGACAGAGTTACGAAGAAAAGTTAAAGACCATTTTAAAAAGAAAACATAAATGTGACAGTGTAACAAGTATTTTATCAGATTTTACTCACAAAGTTGTATATGACGATAGTATCTATACATTTCATTCCAATTAATGGAATGGCCAATATTTTTTTTGACCTCGCTTACTTTTGTTTACTTCTTGGATAGAGCGAGGAATGCTGAGAATAAAGTTGTCATCCGAGTCAACCGAAATTTCTTTTGTCCAGATATTTTCAAAATCATCTCATCTCTTAGTGTTTCTGTACCTGAAGTTTGGATACACATTTTTTTATCATTTATTTTTAATTCACTTTATATAAAATAAAATAAAATAAAAAAAGGACTGTGCGTTTAATCAAACAGGTGTACCTACATCTGTTTGTTATAATAATAATAATAATAATAATAATATTTCAAGTTGTACTCACATGTACAACCAGCACTTTACGAAGGGCTTTTTCTATGTAAAATACTTGTGATCTTAACATCTTATTATTCTGTGTTTTTTTTTGCTTTTTTTGTTTTTTTTCTATTTCATAAATGCTCAGTGGAAAATGTCATTACGTCATTTCCAACCTTAGGTTTCTGGTTTGAACCAGAAAAGAAATAAGCATACAGCAGAAATCAAAGAAAAGAAAAAAATTAAAAATAATCTTAAAATAATATATATCTATATATATATATATATATATATATATATATATATATATATATATATATATATATAAAGTCTTGGGTATTCAGTGGTGGTGGGATTAAAAATAGCGTTCGATGTATAATAACAGATATATTATTTATTTTAATAATAAACATAACATTTTTCCTCACCGGTAACACAACTGTGAGCTTCATATATGATGCAATCGTCAAATGTTGAATCACAGACTTGTGCTACCAATAAAGAAAGTGCGTATTCATAATTAAGATAAACATACAAAGTGGCAATACAATCAATATACATGTACTTATAATAAAAGAGCAAAGCATTGAAGATGGCGGTTTACAATTCGAAAAATATCGGTAATTAATTTACTATTGCATACGATAGCATCTTTTTGTTATTAACCCGAATTAACCAGAATCACTTTAATAATACATTTCTGGACTGTTGATTAATTTTTTTGTCTTAATTGTTATTATAAGTAACTGTAGAGTGAATTTATTGTCATACTGTTATGTATCTTATCACATGTGTATTGTCTGTAAGTATGTCTATCTCTGTATTTTTTTTTATTTTTATTTATGATAAAATTTTGAACCGCTTCCCGTAAGGTGACATGGAGAAAAATTTTAACCAGTCTAAAGTAACCTTGTTGCATGTACATTATTTACATTATTCGGACTACTGTCCTAATCTTTGTCGCCATATGTATTACAACGTTTCGGCCGTTGTACGCTCCGGCCTTCTTCAGTATCTGTCTATATATCTTAGATGAGGTATTATGTACATTATTTACATTATTCAGACTATTGTCCTCATCTTTGTCGCAATATTTATTACAACGGTTCGGCCGTTGTACGCTCCGGACTTCTTCAGGTGGTTGGAATGTCGAACTGAACCCTGTGCAGGGACACATGGCACAGTGGATAAAGGCGTTAGTTAGATCCAGTGACAGGACCCAAACTGTGTGAGTTCAATACCCGGCTAAGCCGGTGGAGAACTTTGAGAGGGAAATTAACAGGAGTTAACTGATAATTGACATCCATTAAACATGGCACCTGCAACTAGAAAAGTCTACCCCAGTGAGCGAAATAAAGAGTTCAGTTCGACATTCCAAACACCGGAAGAAGGCTGGAGAGTACAACGACCAAAACGTTATAATAAATATGGCGACAAAGATGAGGACAATAGTCCCAATAATATAAATAATGTACATAATACCTCATCTCAGAAATAGACATATACTTGTTGCATGTGTTAACGTATTATAAAATGTTGTTACTATCTCTATAGGGAAATGCTACATTATCGTATAATCTCACTGATCGAGTGTGGATATTATTCAAGTCATGTTTTTTTTTCAATTATTTTATTCTTAGCTAACATTACCTCGTCCATGTTTGTCGTCTCCTGAACTGTCCAAATGTGGCTTCATGTAAGTAAGAACTTGGGCACTGATGCAGATTCCAAAATAGGACTTTTGTTCCGACAGTTTGCAAAAGAGCTTCTTGTAAAATATTAAACTAAATTTGTTTAATATTTATCTAAATTATTGACCAGAGCATAACGTAAATCTTAAAGAAATTGTTTTTTTGTTTTCTTTTTATGTGGAAATTTCCATAAATCGTTGTTCGCAAACGACTCCCGACAAAATTGCACTTTCTCGAGGCTTAAGACCACAACCTCTGTTTTTATTGAATACGCTCCAAACAACTGGGATTTTCTCAGAATTTCTAGGCTGCCAAGGTAAAATCCATCATTCGGCCCTAACGATAGTTGCCAGACATGCAATTCCAAATATTTGCTATTGAAGAGATCGTGTTGAAACAATCCTCCTCTGGCACGTTGAGCATAGGTGGGCTGTCAAATTCCTTGGCATTTGTGGTAAGCCATGTCAGAAATACAAACATTCTTTATTTGTCTCTCTGTAAGTACAGGTATAAAAAGCCACTTAGTAGGTCAGATATTTGTGCATTCCTGAATGGGGTGAATAGACGGTGTAGGAGCCCTGAAAAATTAAGCAGGTCGGATTACAGGCATCCCCATCTTCTTGGGTGTTTTCGGAACGCACTTTTGGCGTTACTATTTTTCGCACACAGACTTGTCTCAGACTAAGTAGTTCATTTTAGTAAATATCACGTATCGCATCGATATTCAGGGATATATATATATATATATATATATATATATATATATATAGCACAAAATATATGTGAAAAGGCCGGAAAAATTACCGTAATCAAAAAACGAACATATGAAAAAAGTGTTCAATACAGTGCTCAAATAACAGAACATGGAGTCAATACATAAAAAAAGGTAAAAAAACACTATATCCTACCGCATTAACTTGGTTTTTCTACCGTGAGGTTTTGTCAGGTGGTGGCTAGGAATATATATATATATATATATATATATATATATATATATATATATATATATATATATATATATATATGCCTTACTTCATTACTCTCTCTAACAAGTTGATTTTGTGATAAAACGTAATTATATGAGATTACATGGCTTGATAGGTTGTTCAATGTCACTATTCCCTCGTGGCAATAATCAGTTGCATATCTACGTTATTTTAAAAGGCTTATCAAAATTGAACTCTGTGCATTTTACTTAAAATCAAATTAGACATTTTTTTCTTCAGGAATAAAACTTTTTTTTTTATTTCGCAGTATTAAATAGCATAATATATATGTTCTGTATTGACCTCTTTTATTGGCATTAAAAAGGGAATTTTACCGACTACTTGACAGTGTATTAGAGAATGGAAGATAAATTTCAAAATCTAAGGAGTTGCAGTCCCAGGTGTTCTCCTCGAGGTGAAGATTGTAACTGAAATATTTTTGGGGCTGGGAATTTAATTTTCCCATTAATCCTTCTCCCTATCGCTAATAATCATTCGTTAATTTACGGTCGAAAGGAAAAGACACCCAGCGCTGCCATATTCCTCAGTTTCATGTTCTTTTTTGTGAACCGCAACATGAAAGGTGACAGCTGAATGGAACAGTCAGCTGACCGTATGTCATTTAGTTTTTTAGTTTTTCTTCGATGGGGATTTTCGCACGTTGGGGAATTTCCTAAACAACAAGTTACAAGAGTAGTTATATAAACACGACACATCTTCACAAATATGCCGGACACACGGGACCGCCTGCTAATTAGGTGATTTTTTACTCTTTTCCGTAATTACTTTAAATTTAGGTTTATGTGCATATCGTGTAGAAACACCTATTCCTATACGATCACTGAAGTTAAGCAAAGTCGAGTCTGGTCAGTACCTCAATGGATGGACGCTTCGTTATTCCTGGTGAAGTAAACTTGTATGTGCAGCTAATGTAATGGATAAAGGCTCGCAATTGTCCATCGGAGAAATTTACTTTGGGTTGGCTATATTTATTTACGGGTAAATACATTTGAAAAGGGTATGAATCTACGTCTTCTCTCCCAGTTACAGGTAAATTAATAAAACTAATAATTTTTATCTCCAAAAATGTTTATCTCATAATCTAAAATTATTTTTTTGGCTTTTAATTACCAGCAAAGTTTTCATAACTTATTCTTCTCTACTTCGCCCATACACAGAGTTCTTTTTTTCTGTGGTTGAGTTGATAGCCTTACGTCTAGTCATTTTAAATTAAGAATAATTCTTCACCGTGATTAGTTGCCAAAGCTACAGAACCCTACTGTCCTGTTCTGCATCCCTAGCTGGGGTGTATAAAATATAGGTTCATACCACTCCGAGGGCATTCGTGTGAAAGCGAAGACAACGGCCTTCACTTGATTTTGAACTCGAAAATGCAGTCCTAATCTACGCCCTGATAACTGTTAAACTACACGCAGATACCATTTTTCTGCAAACTACAATCATTAAGATGCAACATTTATCAGAAGCAAGATTAAAACACACGTTTCGTTTGCTTCTGAAACCGGCTGACATTATTGGCAACAATAAACATGTAAAATTACAATTAATCAAACAGGTAACGACATTCATCATTTGATATTTTTATTATTATTATTATTATTATTATTATTATTATTATTATTGTTGTTGTTGCTGTTGTTGTTTTTGTTATTCAATAAAATTTCTTAGGATATCAGAAAGGTCGCAGCGAGAATCGGACTTACTAAGTTAATAATGGCATTTTTTTATGTATTTGCGAAATTCAACTCCTAACCGAGAAGCCACTGACTATTTTTTTCAGATGTTTCGTTATTAACAGATGTTATGTGATTTGCGGTTACGCTTAATTTATTAAGAAGATTACAAATGGAAAAAAGTACACGATAGAGAGGAACATTTCAGAGGCAAAAATCCTTACAAAGATACAAAAGTTTTATCAAATGCTTTCTTTTTTGTTTTTCTTTCATAAAAGATAAAAATTGTGACCGACAATAAAAGTCGGTTAACAGCCATAAAACATATCCATATGCTCTGGTTGAATTATAAAAAAGAAATAAGCTTTTGTAAAACAGTGTATCATTCGCAGTCTCCCATTAAACTTCTTCTTCTTCTTCTTCTTCTTCTTCTTCTTCTTCTTCTTCTTCTACTCCTACTCCTACTGCCCCTCCTCCTCCTTCTTCATCTTCTTCTTCTCCTCCTCCTTCTCCTCCTCCTTCTTCTTCTTCTACTCCTACTGCCCCTCCTCCTCCTTCTTCTTCATCTTCTTCTTCTCCTCCTCCTCCTCCTCCTTCTTCTTCTTCTACTCATACTGCCCCTCCTCCTCCTTCTTCATCTTCTTCTTCTCCTCCTCATTCTCCTCCTCCTTCTCCTCCTTCTTCTTCTTCTTCTTCTTCTTCTTCTATACAAGAACAAAATATATAAGACATTTTAACTGATGACACACACTGAGACGCCTGGATTTACTACTTTCACAAAATTTCCCCATGTTCATTCATCACGCTATATCTCTCTTTTCTCTTTTTCTCTTCTTTCCACGCTTCGTCTCTTCAACAGAAAAAATATACAACGAACCCTAAATGTGTTTCGTATCTATTTAACAAACAAGAATATGAAAAAGAATTAGCAGTTGAACTAAAAAAAATACTCGTCTTGCGGTTGGTTTAAAAGTCCGTTGACATTAAATGAAAAGCTGATGGATTTTGCAAAGATAAGAAATATAGAAAGGAAGTATCGAACAAAGAAGCGAAACTTTATTTTAGAAGAAGATAAGACATTTCTCCCTAAGCACTTTTGTTATCCTTTCCTTGTTTGCATCTGCAGTTCTGAATTTGATGGGCAATTCTTTAGATCTCGTTTTCATGTGAGTATTTACCTGGAACAAATTCTTGAATGAGTATTTCTCTACAGCCAGATATTCTGTAATAATAACAAAAAAAAACATGCATTAATTGTCTCTTCACATTCTTTTTTTAATTTTTAAAAGGCAGGCACACACACGACATATCACTCATGTGTGTACGTGTGTGTGCGTAAATATATATATATATATATATATGAAGAAATATAGTCTTAAGGTGTGCTATATTCATGGGTTAAAGTGCTCATTATCAGAGATAGAGCGTGTGTAAATATAAAAGTGAACATAGAAGTCAACACTTAGAGGCGACAGTCTGTTTCATGCTATATGCAATCGTCAGGCCACGTGTGCTGTTATTTTTCTCGGCTATTTATACATATACGGGTCAGTGGAGCATTGTGGGTAGTCTATTATGGCGGTTATTTTACCGGAAGTCGTTTATTTATTTATTTGGGTTAAATTATTCTGCTTGTTTTATTTAATTTTTTTTTCTTATTTATTTATTTATTTACTTTTTTATCGTTGTTTTTATTAACGTAGTAAAAATTTGTTTATATTAGGTTGGTGCAAAAATAATGTCGTTTTCTCACATATGTTACATTTATATATGATTTATTAATTAATTCATTGATATACATAGCCATGTTATATATCATTTTGAAGCGCGTTTTTCGCTCTATCGAATCGTGTTATTCGTTACTGTTCTCAATCTCTTCATTCATTTTTTGCAGGCTTTTCGACAGCATGAACAAAATTCAAATCCGCACGATTATCTTGTTCCAGTTCAAACTAGGCCGAAAAGCTGCCGAGACAAGTCGTGATATCAATGATGCGTTTGGCCCAGGAACCACTAACGAACGTGTGGCACAACGGTGGTTCAAGAAAGTTCGCAATGGTGACGAGAGCCTCGAAGATGAAGACGGTCGCGGCCGGCCGACTGCGATTGATAACGAACATTTGAAAGCCTTAATTGAAGTCGATCCTCGCAAAACCACACGAGAAGTTGCTGTTGAACTCGAGGTCGACCACTCAACAGTCGTTCGCCATTTAAAGCAAATAGGGAAGTCAAAAAAGTTGGATAAATGGGTGCCGCATGAATTGAACGGTAATCAAAAAAACCGTCGTTTTGAGGTGTCTTCTACGCTCCTTCTGCGCAACAAAAACGACCCATTTCTCGAGCAGTTTGTGACGTGTGATGAGAAGTGGATCCTCTACGACAACCGGCGACGTTCGGCACAGTGGTTGGATGCCGGAGAAACTCCACAACACTTCCCGAAGTCGAAATTGCACCAAAAAAAGGTTATGGTGACTGGTTGGTGGTCTGCGGTCGGTCTCGTCCATCACAGCTTCTTGAATCCGGGCGAAATGATTACGGTGGAGAAGTATTGCCGACAAATTGACGAAATGCACCAGAAGCTCCAACGTATATGCCCGATAGTGGTCAATATGAAGGGACCTATTCTCCTCCATGACAACGCTCGCCCGCATGTTGCTCAACTGACCCTGCAGAAGCTGAACGAATTGGGCTACGAGACATATTCACCGGACCTCTCGCCCACCGATTATCACTTTTTCAAGCATCTCGACAACTTCCTGCGCGAAAAATGCTTCAAAAGCCGAGATGATGCCGAATCGGCCTTCAATGACATCATCGCTTCCAGAACTCCGGATTTCTATGGTAATGGGATAAATAAACTTGTTTCTCGTTGGCAAAAATATGTTGATTCTAATGATTCTTATTTCGATTAATAAAGTTTATTATGAAAGAAGTTATGATCTTTTGAAGTTGAACATCAAAAAACGGCATTATCTCTGCACCAACCTAATATCACTTATTTAATAGTTTTTAATTAAAGCTATTTGTTCGGTTTTGGGGTTGGGGTTATATATATAATTTTTCTTCATTATCTGGTAATTTTATCGTGGCTTGATATATTACGTTGCTTTGTAAACAATTTCCGTTTAAGGGACATTTGTTTTATATACATACATATATATATATATATATATATATATATATATATATATATTTTTTTGGTTGCATATTTTCATCAATTAATTTAGACAATTTCTACTTATATTTAATAGGATCCTCTCATAATTACGAAAACGTTTCCTACTATCCTTATTAAAGGAGGAAAGAAAATTAATATGTTGATGCATATTCATTTTATTGCAATGTCATCAGTAGGGTCTTGTATTTTGTCTAAGACCCGCGTGCTAACATAACTGGTGGTAATTAATTTTTTGGAATGTTTAAATCTTATTTAAAGAAAAATTGTTTAAAATTATTAGTTAAAACCAAGATATTTTAAATTATGTACTGTAAAAGTTTTAAAATATTTGTACAGTATTCATATTCAATTTTATTAAGGGTTGGTTTAAATTTTTTATTATAGATAGCTTCAAGAGTGTTTGACGTTTACAACTGTTTCTACATGATAAAATTAAAAGAAATGTATTGTACATAACCTTAGCGTTTTTTACTTTACGCGTAAAAATGTAATTTTCTGATTTTCAACAATTTTGTCATAGAAAAATGATGAACACAAAAATTATTTATCTTAGACAAATCAAAAACCTGATGACGACATTGTGCTAATGTGGAAAATACTGGGAATAAATTGAATATGCATCAACATGGTAATTTTCTTTCGTCCTTTAATAAGGATTCTAAGAAACTTGCCCATAATTATAAGAGGATCCTGTTAAAAATATGTAAACAAAACATGTCTAAATTATTTAATTAGACATGTCTTTCTTTCTCTCTCTCTCTCTCTCTCTCTCTCTATATATATATATATATATATATATATATATATATATATATATATATATATATATATATATATGCAAAAATACAATATAATATAAAAGATATCAGAAAGATTGTGTCCAAGAAAAAACAAACTGTTGCTACTAGAGTTTGATCTTTGTGTCCGCTTTTATATTTTATATTCACATACATTCTAGCCCTGATAGTGAGCACATTTACTCATAAATATGTCATACTTTGAAACTATTTTTAATCAGACACACACACACATATATATATACATAATGAAATTTTGAATATATATATATATATATATATATATATATATATATATATATATATATATATATATATCTTCCTCATACCATATTTCTCACGAGAACAATTACCAGTGACACATATTTAAACATCCAACAAAAATACATGCCACCCTTTATAAATAATATGGATCACCGGAGACTTTATGCTGTGGGAGTTTAAACTGTTAAATACAGTTTATAACTTTCAAGTTATTTCCGTGAACTATTTTGAGTCAAGGCCACGTAGTCATGCTGTGTGAAATTCACAACTAAGGTTACCGTAATTCTTTCAACCTCAATCTGTTGATAAGCCAGTTAGAAGAGAGATTATGAGGGAGAGAGAAAAAAGTCCACTGACTATTTAAAAAAAAAAAAAACAAGATAACTTACATTTTACATAGACAAATCTCTTCGTAATGTGTGTATTTTACGTGTGAGTACATTTTTTTGTATTTCTTTAAGGGACGGTCTATAAGGAATCGAATTCGGAAATTTTTCCAATCAATGCGAGGGCTCCAACTACAAGCGGAATTATTGATGTCCTCATATGCCACATTTTTGAGATTTCTAATTCAAGATCCCTGTAGTTTGTTAGTTTTTGATGATTTCAAAGGAACATTAATATCTGAAGACACTGCCACATTCCAATAAGAAAGCGCATAGTGTTTGTGGTTTTTGATCACGATGTCTGCGTATGCCGGTGTAAAGTCCATACGCAATCATGATAAAAAAAATGTAATTTTCGTCACGGCATAAAGAGAAATCTAGGCAAGAAGAGTAAAGTAACCTTTAGTATTATATTTTGCAAATCATATTTTCTGGTTTCAAGGAATGTTTAATTTGCCAAAGAGCCAATAACAATATGTAATGTTGTTGTTTTGATATCGCACATTCACCTGATTTATCTCGTAATGTCTTTGTTTCTACTTCAAAGTTGTGTTCACCTTCGTCTTGAGACTGCAACATCTATCAACAGATATGTGTTTTCAATATGATATTTCACTAATTTCTACATCATATTATCAGTCTGAATGCTAATATTCTTGGGGATAGTACCCTCTCCATTCTATAATGGCATATTTTCCCATAAATTCTTCTCAAGAACGATGTTGAATGCACGGTTAGTTGTCATATATATATATATTGAGCCAACCAAACATTTCTGCGCAATACTCCAAACTCAGATATAATCTGATCAATTGTCTCCTGATGGACTGGTGTTAAGCTCATGACTGTTACCTTGGTAGATCCTGGTCGGAAGGCTCTGATAGTGGGCAGAAATTGTGAATACTAAAGATTCTGGTTCGAAATCAGAACCAGCCAATCACTGAGGTGTAAGGGTTTGATCTATATCGGGATCAGGATTTGATATTTTACTTACCGTTCACAAGTGTTTTCTCCAATTTCTCCATGTTAATATGGCTGATTTGTATTGCTGCATTATTTATTTCATCTCCTTGCATTTTATTCAGCTTCTGGCCCGTTTACATACAGTCGTTTATTTTTTTAAAGTAATCCAAAAGAATATGAACATTATTATTAGCATATGTGTTGTATGTGAGGGCGTGACGAGTATGGCTCCGCATGTGTGTTTTCAAGTGACATGTCTATATTTTCACATACCATGTATTGCTTATTTTTCATTTGGTTCATCAACTTATAACACATTACGAAATATTTGGGGGAACAATTTCCAAAACACCGTTTCCTTAATAAAAAATTATGAAGAAAATTGTACAAAAAATGTTTGTAGATCCTTGCCCGTTGGCTGAAAATTAGACATCAACGCATAATTTGGTATGAACTTCTTCATTTTCCAGTAAAATATAAAAGTGGCATAATATGGAAACCAGGAGTGAATACCTATATATATATATATATATATATATATATATATATATATATAATTTCAAAACAGTTTTTGCAAGGCCTAAGAGTTAAATGACATTTTATTGTAGTTTTTTCATACGAACAAAGAGAGGCAACACCTACCGGATCTGTTTTGAAAATTTTCTCACACCTTTGCAATTTGTTTTCGCTTCGATCTTGATATATATGTGTATATACGTACACTGATCTATATCTATATATAAAATATAATCAGTGATATATCTATGTGTTTGCGTATAGATTCGTATACATATAAATATATTTATATATGTTTATACAAGCATACAACACACCTACATACCAGTGCTCAAATGAAATAAATGTTAAGTGTAAAAGTACTTTTCTTAAAACATCAAAAAGAATATACATTTACATGTCAATTCGGAGATACATATTAGTATATATTAGATTTGTACAACTACCTTTTTTCTCTTGATTCTCTCTTTCTCTCTTTCTCTTTTTCCGATCGCTGTAATTCGAATTTCCTGTATTTTTGGTAGAACTATTTGCATGTTAATTGTTCCAGATAGCTTTCCTCCTTGAAATCTCAACCTGATCAGTTTAGACGTAGCATCATCTATCAGACATCTTGGCAATTAGGTCACATGGTTTCATTTTTGAAATACTCAGATGTAACCGTAAATTCTATCATAAGAGTTCCTTCTCTTGCACTTCTCGCTAGTTTTTTTGATTCATGCTTTTCTGTCATCTAGGATTTTCAAAAGTGTCAAAGTAACATTAATCACTATCTTCCGCCTTCCTCAATCCTGTTCTTTTGTGTGTTTTTTTCCTCGACATTTTCCTATCTCATTTCACTCTCAGCTATCCTTGCATCTCAGCGGCATTTTCGTCTTGCTTGGGATGAAACGACAAAAATAAATATCTGTCTGTCTTTCTATACACATATTCATTCGAAAAGTTTTTTGCTTTCATTTTTGAAACATGGTTATTACTGTGTACCGAAAAAACATATTTTAAATCGTTTAACTTATAATATTTATGCTCTGTAAATTTACATTGAGCACTGCTTTGTAAAAATAAAAAAAATAAAAAATAAAAATATCAATAAGAACATCGGATTATATATCTTCTTCTATATGTTCTTTCTTTCTTTTATATATATATATATATATATATATATATATATATATATATATATATATATATATATATATATATATATATAAAGGAAAATACAACAAATATTTATTACCAAGGAATTTCGTCCCTTCAGAGACTTTATAAAAGTAAATATAGATATTATATTTATAATTTCTTAAATTTAAGAACTCTCTATAATGTTCATAAAGTTACCCGTGTAAATAAAGGTAAAATAAGGAGGATGACATTTGATGTAATAAACAAAAATTACTCAATATTGTTGCTGTTGTTGTTGACTATTTATTCATTTATTATATATATTTCTAATATAGTTTTTATTTACTATATTATTTTATTTTGACATAGATACTGATATATTTATTTATTTGAAATGTATTTAGATGATGAATGATAAACAAAATAACGGTTTTGGGACTACCTTAAGCGTGTTCTTGTCTCCTGCAATATTGACCCAACGCAAGTGGAGAACCTCTCAAGGGATCGAATCGTCTGGCAGTCTCTCTGTGTCACCGGAGTTGCGCACTTCGAGGAAGACAGACGAGGAGCGCTCGAAAGGGGGCGACGCCCATATCATCTGAAAACCTGCCAATTCCGCACCAGGCATGATACCCTGCCACCTGTGCCCGTAAACTTGTGGTTCGCGGAACGGGCTGCTATGTCCACCGCTTTAACATGGTATTAAACTCACTCTTTGGATCTAACTAACGCCTTTATCTACTGTGTCATGTGTCCTTGAGAACTTGGAAAGGGGAATTAATAGGAGATAACTGATAATTGACATCTGTGACACCATTTACCAGCACAAAAAGAAAAGAAAGGAAAAAGAGAAAGGAAAGAAAGGAAAAGAGAGGGGAGACTTAAGCTTAGATGATAAAAGAAGCCACCCACGACCGGGGACATTGACAATGTTATTTTGATAAGTCGCAAATGGTGAAAGGTTTCCTTACCATTGCAGAAAAATTCTAAATGGATAAGAAAATCGACTATGTTCTGGTGGCAAACTTGTGTTATCGGGGATAGATAACAGTCACTTAATGCTGGAGAACATCTAATTAACAAACCACAGACCGGCTAGCTAAAAAACTCGGAGGTAATTGACAAAAAACAGGTGAAATACAGGGCTTTGGATAGATAAGAAAAATTAACTGTGTCAGAGGGGGCAAACAATATTGTCGGGAAAGGATTTAATAGGTCGTCTGCTAACCACACACGAAGCCAACCTTGATTCACGACTTGGCCGTTTTTGACAAGACATCTATAGGTGTTAGAATTCGGTTGTGATAACAAAACTATGTTATCAGAAATTGGCACCAAGAATGACTAGAACAATGGAACTGTTTTTTCGAGACGACGGTCGACTGTGTTTTGCTGGACGACCACCCATTCTGATAATTGGTGAAAATCTGACTGACGAAGTCCAGATGAGAATTGAGGTTATCACACTACTGGTCGCACTGTTCTTTTGGCGGCCAGAGAAGATGAGAGCTGCGATTAAGGAAAGAAAAGGAAAAGAAAAAGATATTGGGGGGGCAAGATATATTTTTTTTCTTCCTAAAACAAAGCCAGCTGGATCACACACACCCGGCTGGACGCCATTGGCCGAATGATAACGAGGGCCAGGCGGAGGTGATCACGTGACGCAAGGAGGGAAGCCGCCGCCTCCCATTTAGAGGATAGGTATGAGAAGTTGCTACGAAGAAGTGGGGAGAACCGTTGACGACCCTCTGAAGTATGGTGAGAATAAGAGAATGTGGGAGTAATAGAAGACTTCCAAAAATGGAAAGGAGTGGAAAATTCCTAACCAAAAATAAAAGAAGTGGATATGGATTTAGAATTATCGAGGAACCTCCAACGCCGACAAACCCACCCCGGTTTTGGTCGGCGTCCATATAAACAAAGTCGCAGCGAGCAAAAATCAGTTCAGTTCCGAGTTCAGCAGAGAAGAGTTCAGAGTTGAGTTCAGTTCAATCCAGAGTGCTCAGTTGAAGCAGGCGTCGCAGCTGACTAAGATTCTCGCAACTTCCGAACTCATCTTCAATCCAAGAACAATTTATTTTGAAGAGCGACTTAGATCCACATCACCAAATTAAGTTTTTTCGAGTTTCGCCTGAAGACACACCAAGAACCAATTTCTTAAAGAACAGACAACTTAAGATGTTAAAACTCGCCTAACAAAAAAAAACAACGTGTCACTACCCATATAGCGTGTCGGGAGATAGACGCAGTCCTATGTATCCAGCAACCAGGTATAAAGTATTGTTATCCTTTTTTTGATACCTTGAACATTTGAGTTATCATTTTATTTTATTTTATGCATATTTGTGTGATATTACCCTCGTTTGAACTCACTTTGCATTACGGCCCCAACGACTGATTGATTTCGTCTGCCTAAGATCAATTCTCAACGTGGGTAGGCGGACTGGAGATCAACGCAGTTACTTTGGTAACCAGACGTTGGAAGCGAGTTGGGAACGACGAGGCTGATATAGAATCTAACCAGATTCCCATCCGAATCACCAAAAGGTTAGAACGTCACATTTGGGTGCCGCGACCGATACCAAGCCAGTTGGTCGTCACAGGACGGGACAACATGACTGACGCAACAGGCGGACGTAACGTTTGGAGCGGCGACACCCGAACGAAGCAGCGAGGAGCGAGCGAAGGCTGTGTTGAGGGACGTCACACATCCATTAACCATGACAGGTGGAACTAGAACAGTCAACCCCAGTGAGTGAAACTCAGTTCGACATTCCAGCTACCTAAAGAAAGCCGGAGCTTTCAACGACCGAAACTTTGTAATAAATATGGTATCACGAATGGCACATAACTGACTGATGTTAACATATTCTACCATTATATTTACTAGTTTAGTTCTAAAGCAGTAATAGATATTTTTAATTTATTAATCCCAATGATCGTTATGGCATTAAATAGAGGTTTCCCATATTTTGCTAGACGCTCCATTTATTTTGAAAGTTAAAATACTCTTTAAAATAAACAGATCGTCTATTGAAATATGTTTATTCGCTAAAAATTATCTTGAATGTGATGGAAATTACTAATTTATTTATATGTTTGACAGGAATGACTGACTCTTTATTTAAATATCAACGTAACATTTTAAGGAATACAAGATAATTTTGATACATAGTAGATACGTTTCCATTCCTATTTTGAATTCCTTATTTTTATGTTTCGTTCTGTTTAACTGATTCTTTTCTCTTAACTAACATGCAGTTTAACTAAACAGTTAAAACCTAATCATAGCCTTTCTTTACGGACAGAACGTTTTTATAGTCGTTGAACAGGCGCTAAATATATGAAAAAAATTACTCTCATCCTATCATGAAAATATGCAGTCCATCTCTGAATTATTAGTGAACCCGAACACCGACCGCTGAAAAACTCTTGGAAATACGTATCTATCTACCCTAGCAATGAGTCCAAATGGATTCTCTTGACTTAACTTATCTTCTTCCAGTTTGGCACCTTTATTTACATACAATATAATAAAATCCTATTTTCCTCCGATACTAATAACCTTAGCTTGCGGCATCAGCGTTGCACAATAAATTAAGGTCAAGCAAGCACAAATAATCTTGCCCTAACAGGAATTTCATTATATAATGAATAATTGAGGCGAAAGCACTATGTAATATAAAGATATGTGACTGCAAAATGAAAAGAATTTTAGAAATCAAGGAGAAGGCTGGTGGCCATTTTCTTTTTAAAGTTTGTAGAAAGAGTTTTGAAACGATTCTAGAAAACTTTAAAAATTGGAGTGTGCTTAGACAAAAGTATGTAAGAATTTTCGTGATTAAACTGTGCAATTGACACTTTTTGAATACACTATAATGTAACAAATAATAGTACTTTTTCAATACACTATAATGTAACAAATAATAATAAATACTTTTTCAATGCACTATAATGTAACAGATAATAATAAATACTTTTTCAATACACTATAATATAACAAATAATAAAAATATTAAAATAAACGGTTTCATAGCAATACGCTTAAAGTAAATAATTATTTAACATCTTGTATACTAAAGTTTTGACGAAAATTTTCTAAGTAATCTAATATTTTATTGAAATTAAGTTACTTTGGCATTATTGTCTTCCTTAAGCAAACGAGTGTTAATAAACGCTAGGAAATTTCCAATATAATTTAAATTTACAAACGTCGACGCGTTTATAGAGAAAAAAATCTAAATTCATTTAAAGTAATTTGTATCACTGAAATGTAGTACGCTTTTTTCATTTCTGATTATCAAGAATACTTTTTACTTATTAACAATAGCGCCTAACTGCTTAAAAATACTACAAAATTTTAAAAGATATATTAGTTTTCTAATGACAATTTTAAGAAAATGAAATCAGTTCCTGTCAAAATACATTATTCTTAGATTTTTTCTTAAGATAATACCGTCGATAATATATCTTAAATAAGTGACAGAAAACAGTTATAAAAATATTTTTGACCAGTGTTTTAAAACAAAGAATCTTTGATAAATTGATATCCTAAAGTTACATTAAAATATGACAATTATCTGATTTTTGCAATAATTACAAATCAATGTGTCTTTGCACCGTCAATGATTCTCAAATTTTCATACTAATTTTTGGTTACTGTTAACGCAGGAAGAAAAATTCTCCCATATTGCCAACCTAGAAAAATTACACATATGAATTACATAGAAGAAACTATTAAAATTGGTCGATGACTATAAAAATAGTAATAAAACTTTATTTTCGTAAAACGGCTGAAATTCTTTCGAATGGGAAAAGCGTCCAATGGTAGGTAATTTTGCTTTTTCATTAAATTTCTACGACTCACGCGAATGCACACAGACAGAAACACAAACAGACATATGTATAATAATATGTATAATAATATATGCGTGTGTTCTTTTATATATATATATATATATATATATATATATATATATATATATATATATATATATATATAAAA
Source organism: Acanthosepion pharaonis (assembly GCA_903632075.3). NCBI lineage: Eukaryota > Metazoa > Mollusca > Cephalopoda > Sepiida > Sepiidae > Acanthosepion > Acanthosepion pharaonis. Next base: position 2,181,386 of record CAHIKZ030002258.1, read on the forward strand.
ATACACAAATACACACACAATATATATATATGTATGTGTGTGTATGTGTGAGTGTGTTCTTGTTTATGCTCTCGTTACCCGATCGAGCACTAGAGAAATGGAAATCTTAAAAACAGTGAATTCAGCTGCAGCTAATAACGTATCGCTCTTCAATTACCAGTTGAGCGCTATTGAATATATCTCGTATATAATACGTTAAAATTTCCCTTTCTCTAAAGTGCGCCGATAGTTTAGGGGTAGAAGCCATATCAGTCGGGTATCTATCCCAGCTTGAAGCAATCGGACGTCTAGTCACACTGAGGGGCTGTAATACAGCGAAAATGGATTGTATGTGGATGACAATATATATTATGAAGATTTTGTTGAAGCATGAAAAAAGTTGTCGGCGTTTGGTTTTGACTTCAGCGTCCACTTTTATATTTATATTCACATAGGCACTTTCTCTGAATTTGAGCATATTTTCACATAAATATAGCATACCACTGTTTCCGAGGGGGTGAGTCAGAATGCGAGAGAGAGAGAGAGAGAGAGAGAGAGAGATGTGGGAAGACAGTGTGCATAATCTGGCAAAGCTAGTACATTTGAATTCTCATTCATGACTTATTACTTCCTGCAAGAATCATTATTGGCAACTTCAAAACATACCGTCTAACTAATCACAAGCATTGCGCCTGCTAGTGCTATGAATTCCATATATATTTCAACTGTAATCTTCTGTAGGATGATAACATTAAATAGTCACTTTTCTACGAAATAGGATATCCTGAGATTCGCAAACTTCTTTTATATATATATATATATATATATATATATATATATATATATATATACAGACACACGCAGGTAATGCATTTTTTATTCCGATAATATTTTTGATCACCATAAACGCCACTGCAGAGCGGGTACACATGTTTCTGTAGATAAATAAGTTATTGTATGTACGTGTGTGAGTGTATGTTTGAGAGAGAGAGGGAGAAAGAGAGAGAGAAAGAGCGAAATATAAGCAGTCAATTGATGGCACCCTCTGACGAGTGGACGAACGTGTCTGTCTAGGAAACTCGGGAGTCTGGATCCTGAATGTAACATCAATCAGCTCAGTAACAAACCTTATACTTATTTTTTAATATATATATATATATATATATATATATATATATATATATATATATATATATATATATATATATATATATATATATATATATAGATAGATAGATAGATAAATAGATAGATTGATACGTGTGCGTGCATGCTTGTATTTTGCTTTTGGTATAAATATTATTATCATATGTTCTATTTAACCTGTATCCAAAAAAAAACAATGATATTCTCACACATGAGAAAGTTCAGCTGACAAATAAAAATACAGTGTTAGCGTTTGTCGAAGCATATTATTCTTTGCATATCTTTCCGGTTATATATTGAAAGGCGTAAACTCGCCGAGAGACTGTTTTTTATTACCTTACGAACATTTTGACACAATGTTTCTGCTTTTTCAACACTGCCATTCTTACTTTTTCTCGTCTTCTAGTCTCGTTTGCTGTGTCAATAAAAACAAAAGTGATATTTTGAATGCACTGCTCTAACTAATTAAGAAATAGCTTCCTGGTAACAATATATTTGAGGTATTTTATTCCGCAACAACATCATTATTTGTAGGATTTCAGCCTATCACGTAACCATGACATATTGACTAACATCTGAGATATGCTTACACTTGGTAGTTAGTGATGCCTCTACATTTGGCAAAAACAATTGAGCGAAATTTGAATTATGCAGCACAGGATAAAAAATAAATAAATAAATAAACAAACATCTACATTCAAAGTTTCCTGCAACAGGATTTTTCGCGCGTAAAACTTGCCAGATAGGATAAGATATTCTGATATCATCATAGCTGAATGAGATTCTCACTACTCTTTGTGCTTTTCAGACCAGTATTTTTGTCTTGCCTTTTTGAATGTTTTAACATCAGTAATACGTTCATTTCTCAAGTTGATATTTGTATGTGTGACGGTATGCGTGTGTGTGTGTGTTTTCATAATTAGTTTAATGGTCTATGGGCCGTGATAATATTAATTTCAAATCAATAGATGTGAGCGCGGGTGGTATATTTATGTAATAGGTAAATAGACAGACAGCTTTTGGCCATAGTCACAATAGAGTGTAGAGTTCTATCAGTTTGACGTCTCATGTGACATCTACAAATATACATGACATGATATATATATATATATATATATATATATATATATATATATATATATATAATATTGTCTCTATAAATACATATATATATGTGTGTGTGCATATACACACACACACACACACACACATATATATATCTATAGATAGATAGATAGATAGATAGATAGATAGATAGATAGATCCACGTGTTGCTTTTATAGATATCTGTATTTGAGAAGTCGGTCTGTTCTTTTCTATGAAAAGGAATCTCGCCACATTTAATTAGCACTTGCAGAATTAGAATACAACTGGTCTCTCATTTTAAATGGTGACGATATATGAATTGCGGGTTTCAGTAAGAAATGGCACAGCTACATACCAAAGGTAATAAAGATATTACCATCTTCTTGGATTTGAACGCGCAAAAAGACCGCGTCCTTGAGACTACTAAATCAATTCTCACCATATCGTGGACATAGAAACAAGAAAAATATCTCCTAATTGAAGCGCCTGTATATGGTGACCATAATATGAAAGTTTAAGTAAATAAAATAAACATGAAATAGGTTTAACCTCAACATTCTTTTTTTTTTTATTGATTCGTCTTCTACGGATTAATAACCTTTGCTTAAAATTAATTAATTAATTGTTTAGAATTAATTAATTAATTGTTTAAAATTAATTAATTAATTTTTAACCTTAATTTATAACCAGAAAATATGTTTACTTTTTTTTTTAGAAAATAATTGTTTAATGATACAAATCTTACTAATTAACCCGTAGCTGGGAGAAAGTGGTGGCTTCATACCTTTCCCAAGGGCTTTCGCGCGTAAGTGAATGCAAAGAACTTAACGGGAATTGGAACGCGACTCGCCGATTAACAATTCCGATTTATTATCTATTATACCACCCACACATTCAAGATTACAGCAACTGGTATTCACCAGGGGTCAGCCATTTTGAAACCGACGAGACGCGAGGTTACTTCGGTGATCGTCGCGAACAGTCCGGATTTACGTTACTAGGATGTGCGACGTTTAGGCCACTATTTTTCAAGTTATCATTAGAGTGGTGAAACGTTCTATATTGAGAAAATCAGAACAAAACTAGTATCTTATCGTTACAGAAGTCTGCGTTATTTGGCACCTGAAATATTCAGTAAACACTGCTCTCTACATTCTGAAGGTGTGCGACTTAATCGGGATTAGCTATAACGCAAGATTTCCGAGTGAAAAAGTTTTGTAGTCGATAATGGTTATGTCCCCTTTCACATAAATACAGTAATAAACACTGCATGTTGGACTGCATTTAGAGATTCGTCTCCAGGTGTGCTGGTCAATCTCTCTGTCTCCGGGCAGAGTGATTCCCCGGATGAGGCTATACCGAAGGACAGAATCCCGCCTCGAGAAACAAGTACCTGGCTCCGTA
>CAHIKZ030002258.1:2190000-2302500 GCA_903632075.3 Acanthosepion pharaonis
AAGTTTAAATACCCATCACTTAATTAATAATATTGGTCCCTTGTAGTATATAAAAAAACTATTTACTGTGATTCCCAGGAAAACACACTTAATGCTTATATAGGGAACGCCACATAATAGGAACCGATATTTAGCTAAAAACAACGAAAGGCTCTAGCCATAAATAAACTCCCACCCCAGACAGCTTCTCCAAAATAATATACCTTTCGCTAACACAAACCTGTTCACACAAGGCGTCTACAAGAGGAGGACTGATATTGAAAATAAATTTAAAACAATACATCGAGGCAGACACTTAGGGGCTGATGAGAGCTGCGTACAGACCAGCTTGAAGTAGACTATCCCCATGTTGAGGTAATTTCTTGTTTTTTCCCTGTAAAAAATACATATGGTTTGTTATAATAAATACATGGAGATCTCTTTGGATCAGTTTTAATAATTAATATTACTAGGATCCACCCGGATTATATACCAATGGATTGATTATCTATATATATATATATATATATATATATATATATATATATATATATATATATATATATATATGTGTGTGTGTATATATATATATATATATATATACATGACTGAATGAATGAGTATGACTGTGCATATATATTCAATATATGTCGGTCACACTAAAGGAACTGCAGCATAAAGATTTGCATTAAACCTACAACAGAAACAATGAACTCAATAACAGCATTCGATAGAATATTTTTTCACATTCAAAATAATCTTTTTTCCCCATGGTCACTATCCTTGGTTACGAATTTTCGCCATTATCTGCAGCGATCATAAAAATCTGCATGAGCAAAGATTATTCAATTTTCACACATATTTCACCGCAACAGCAAAGTTGTGCAAACCGATTGACTTTTTATATCCACTTTTTCTTCACCAATATAATGAATATTATCCGGTGCAATTCCGTTTTACGAAGACGAACATATTGACGTAATTCTCATTCGTACGCACATTATTTTGCCAGTTGCCGCTCAGATGCACTCAGACGTATTCTTCTTCTATATGGTGTGGGTGATGATTGTTCACCACAATTTCATATCCATTTTTGTTCTTAGCAATATTTGATATTACATAATTGCTCTCCTTTCATGCTCTGCCATTCCGTTGCCCAAGATAATTAGACACGATACTCGCTGCTTCATATTTATGCCTTGTGAGTATCAAAATTTCCAAGCCTTTTCTCATTATCCGTCCCAGAAATTGCAACTATATATTTCTGATTCTAAGTATAAGCGTCCATTCTGTTTTCATTTTCCTTTAAACTTCCTCATTGCGCACAGTGTCCGTCCATCCTTCTGTAGAGCGTCCTGGGTATGATGCTAAACCACATCCGAAAATGAGGCTGATCGGGAGGAGTTTAGGGGCGTGGAAGCTCCTCTTGATTGCTGTTGTTTCCACGTCAACACTGACCCGGTGTGGCAACACCTATTAGGGTCCCAGCTATAGACAAATTATTAAACCCCCCAAAACTTTCAAAACATTATAAATACACACACGCAAACAAACAAACACACACACACGCACGCACACACACACACACACACACACACACACACATATATATATATATATATATATATATATATATATATATATAGATAGATAGATAGATATATAGTTGGATTGATGTGAGTTTGTGACCCTCACATCAATCCAACCTAAATATGTTAGATTTATCACTGATATTGAGCGCTTTCAATAAGTAACGCGCATATATAATATATAAATAACATGTATAAAAATTTATATATATATATATATATATATATATATATATATATATATATCGTTACAATATATTTTTGGAAAAAATATTCCCAGCAATACAAATTCTGAAAAAAAAAACTTTATCAGCAATATATTTGACTCTCGATAAATCCCTCTTTATAGAAATAAGTCAATAAAACCTGATCTACAAAATTATATCTTACAAAGAATACATATTCTCTTCACACGAAACTATCGTAAAAATCTTGTCGGAATGAAATAACCCATTGATGTTGAGAGCCCGTAAAACAAAATAAACCTAAATCCAACCTTCTGAAAAAAAACTTAATGGTGCTGTAGAAAATTGTCTAGCAATCACTATCAGATAAGTGGACGGATATTACATTGCGTTTTTTCTCTTGATACTTGATCCTGAACATTGAGAATTTACGTGTCACTGAAGAGAAAATTCAGTTTCTACTTCAATACCAGCAAATTGCAAAGTGACGTCATTCACCAAAATAAGCTAATTGAATGCATTAAATACAAGAGCATTAATCTGTGCATTACCGCCCACGAAGTAATGTATGTAGCCCTGGAGAAGCACATAATACGCAACTAAGGAACGGATCGTTCGAATGGATTCGGTGATCCTGGCTACGGTCATTTCCTTTAATAAACGTTAGAAAATACAATAGATCTTGCCGTAATGTACCATTGACTAGTATATATGAAGAGCAGAGCCAAAACGCAACACAAATGGCCTGAAAATTGCATTTAATTACGAAAACGACTGTCGCCACCAGGGATGCTAACCCCTATGGCCATATATATATATATATATATATATATATATATATATATATATTAAAAAGAATAAATCCGTCGGTATGTAATCCAAGTGGATCCTAGTAATAAAAAATACTAAAACAGATCCACAAATCTTCGGTCGAAATAAACTTATTCACCATACGAGGTGATTTTTTTGATTTTATTGTATATATATATATTGATGGATTGATTGATTTAGTTTTCAATGCTTATTAGCACTTCGCAGGTTATTTAAACCCAGATAACTTTTTTAGATTGTAAGAAAATTTTGGAGATAATAAGGAATGATTAATTCCTACGAATTGTCCCTTAGTTAGGAGGGGAAGTGATGGATCCATACCTTTCCCAAGAGCATATACGGATAAGTGAATATAATTAACCCGACTGGATTTGGAACTCGCTTTTTGATTCCCAATTCTGACTCGTTATCCATTACAAAAGTTACTCATCCAACTGCACCTAGTATTCTCAAGCGGCCACCCTTGTAGGTTTTGATCTGGTTCAACGTTGCTTACCTTCCGTCATATATATATATATATATATATATATATATATATATATATATATATATATATATATATATATATACGCGCGGGTGTGTTTATGAATATTAGTGAAAATAGACTTTTGAAAAACTGCCTAGTGTAGTGTTTCACTAACATAAAAAATTCTTCAGACACTAAAACGTGTTTTATTACGGAGTCAGTTCATGAAATGAATGGAGAATAATTCAACAGTCACCAGTTAGTTCCTTTGGAAACATACAGAGGGTTTAGTATTTAAATTTAAATATTGACCTACTATGTATATAAACTTCATTTTTCATCTGGAATTGATATTTTTGTTATCTTTACTTATCTCCTTGTGTACTTGTAGCAATTTTGTCTAGAAAGTTAATATATTGAAATGTAAGCATACAACGCTGCACTCACTTATACTATCGACCGACCTGCCAATGGCTGCCACATGTTGTATTTCGAATCTCGATCTCTGTGGTGTGCTTCGAAAACTGAAAAAGGACGTGCTGCAAGCTCAAACACTAACACCATGTCGTGAAATAAGAAGGTGAATGCAGTTTCAGATAATATATGTAGATTTTTCATTCATTGTGTCGTCTGCTCGTTCATGTGGATGGGAAGATAATAATTGAGGCAACTTCAGCTATGTCACCTTTTTCCCCTTGCAAACTGCTCGCCCATTTACTTATCCCTATGTGGCGACAGGTAATATGAAATGAAAGCTTCGTACCTGATCGATGAACAAGTCTCTCTGCTGCCAATGGCAGAAAAGAATTCTTCTCGATCAACACCCGATTATACCCTATATCCAGTTTTGTTGGCAATTGATCTCCGAATATCTCTTTAGTTCCAAATCCTCTTCGTTTAAAGTTGTTGCAGCAAGAAGCTCGAATTTCAAAATGAACGATACGCTGGTCTATCAAACAGAAATACTTGAGATCGAAATAATGTCACCTCTTCCATTTATATGGACGTCTCCATAGTATCACAGTAATATACTAGACATATAAGAACTACAGAATTTATTGTATTATTTTATTGTAATCAGAGACATTATTATTTCGTAATAAAGATCATGAACGAAAACAGCACCATCAATTGTTTGGCCGTTTCAGATACCAAAATCCTTGAGACGTATTATTTTAGCTTCCATTATCTGAACTGAAGAATTTTTTGTTGTTTCATGCATTTGCATTATTATTTTATTTTATTTTATTTTTCCACAAGAGAAGTTGTCTTTGAATTATCGCTCAGCATTTGACTTTTATGGACAGTGTTACTACGGTGAACTTTGTGTATCTTCAATCGATATGAGTTGTGTTTATAATTGTTTTGTTTTTTTGTTGTTTTCTTACCAAATTCGCTACGATATATTTCTGCTACCTTAGAAATATACCCAAATGCAAACGTACATAAAAAAAAATTGATGAGATGATACATAAGCTGTATGACATAAATAAAATTGAGGATGCCATTTCAATGGTACGTTTGCTTTATTTCTCTAGTTAAGAGAGAAAAAATCGAATGGCAGTAAGAAAAGAAGCCTTGTACTGAGCATTTACGCTTGATTGGTTTGTCGTCAATAAACAAGACAGTTTTTCACCAAAATCAATACTTGTGTTTTTGGTAGAATTATGGTATTTTGGTGAAGCATCCAACATATTCTTCTCCTCTGCGTTTGTGGTAAGGTTACGAGAAAATCTGAAACATTTCCTTTATATCTCTTCATGAATGGATTTCTTGCCAACTTGGGTTTATATTGAAAGATAAAACAAAATAAGTGTATTTAGTCAAATATGCGAAATGCCTTTACTTGTCATTGGTTCTGCTATTGAGCATAACGAAAAATAGAAGCGACGCCATTTTAAACTATGAAACGATTGATTTCATCATACGGCAACAGCGTAGATGTAGGCTACAAGATATTTGCAAATAAAAATATCCTGCTTGCTGCAAGGCAAAAATTAAAGGCTAAATATTAGATTAATCATTAATGACCCACAATGAAGTGCTTCTCGGGCGCTGAGAGCGGAATGAGAAATTACGTTGGTATGAGGAAGACATATTTTTAATAAATTTCGCCCAATATTAGGCTCGACCAGTTAGAGTGATAATGAATGAAGTGTGTGGTCAGGATGCAAGCGGAAGTAGTAGGAAGTGAATATTATAGGGATTATAGATATAGAGGATGATTGAAAAGTAACTACTATTATGTGCATAATGGACGCTCCTGTTTTGCAAAATTTATAGTTAGACAGAAGACCCCATCATGCATAAAATAAGGAGTTACATTTCAATCGCATTGTGTATATATATATATATATATATATATATATATATATATATATATGCTCATTTCATTAAATACGACACAAAAATTAGCTAATAACAATGACTAGAATAGAATCGTAAACAATAACATTAGTATTTTTCATAAAAATCAAATGAACGAAAACTACAAGCAAGACGAAACTAGAATTAAAATATTATAAAAAAAAGTCACAACACCAGCTGACAATAGCAAAAAATATATTTGGATTAATTATTTATTACAAAAAATTTAAAACTTATAAACTTACATTGAAAAAATAATAAATTAAATAGGACAAATATTATTTACTAATTTAAATGCCCATTAAGGAATTGTATTACGGATCAATCAAAATTCGTAAATAATTATATAGGCCATACTACAACATGTTTGACACGAAGATTCACACTACATCTTTCTGACCATGGATCAATAAGGTCTCATTTAAATACTCATAGAGACCTAACGGACCCTATTCGTAACATACTTGTTAACAACACAAATATAATAGCATCATCTACATGCAAAAAAGGCGACAAATAATGGAAACCTTATTAATAAAAACAAAAAAACAACACTTAATAATATCAACTATTAACATAGATACAATATATGAGCCTTGTTTTGAAAGTCAAAACATATACACACATACATACAACAATCTTTTTCTTGTTAATAGCTAATATATTTCAACCTGGAAAATGGTTAAATATATAGAAAAGAAAAATAAATAAGATAACTTGAGAAATTGTATAAAAAAATTAAATCAAAGCACCTTGTCTCTTGTATTCATTGAAATGTGAATGAAAGGAATGCAGTCTAAATACACACACACTATCTCTCTCTCTCTCTTCTCTCTCTCACACACACACACACACACACACATATATATATATATATATATATATATATATATATATATATATATATATATATATATATAAATACGTGTGTGTGTATGTGTGTGTGCTTGTACGTGCGCTTATGTGTGTGCGTGTGTGTTAATGATTTTATGAGATCAAGTTTCAGGAAAGCATCCATGCGGGAATCTGTTTCTCAAAATAGCATTTCTTGGAAAAGAACTCTTTAATTTGAACTTTTTCCTTATCATTGGAATATGGAGGAGAAGAGGCAGATTCAATTCCCTGGAGTTAGTGTGGGGGTGTTCTAGCTGTAAATGGCTGAAAAGATGGAAGTAAAGAATGTAACTTTTCCGAACATTTGTAATGCAATTCGTGAAATTTTGCTTTTTCGTTTCGTGTGGAACATTGCAGTGAGGTTTACACATAGAAAGTCATAGAAAGAAGAATATACCGGGGTGATGCATTAAAAAAATATTTAATAGTTATTTATGCAGATGACCCTACCATTTACTTTCTCAATAACAAAACCGACAGATCTGACAAAGTAAACGCAGGAGCTGCTCTCGAATATGACCTCCAATGAGTGGCTGATGCAAGAAATGGGCTGTAAATTTTAAAGCCTTCAAAACAAAACTGCTTTCATTTAACCACCGCAGAGAACGTTTTCTGTCTGCTATCAGTTTCGCTGACGCTAGACTTTAGGAGAAATTCTTGGCTTCACAACGTCTTCTAGCCTTCACCTTTTTCGACTGACATGAAGTGGAAGGACTATATCGAATCAATATCTGTATTCATTTCCAGAAATATTGGGTAACTTCGTTGTGCCAGAATATTTTCTCATCAGAATCCATTTTGCGCATTTATAAATCTACCATTCGTCCATACATTGAATACTGACGCTATATCTGGTCTAGTTCTCCTGTTGTACATCAAAAGATTCTTTACAAAATCCAAAGAAGTATATCTAATGTAATCGATTCTGGCCAGGCATCTCGACTTCAGAAACTTTCCCACTAACGTAACGTGGTTTCACTCTACCTTTTCTAAAAAAAATATTTTCATGGAAACTAACCTGACAACATTTTTTTCAGTTGTGGCCCAAAAACACAGATTTAAGTGTTCTATAAATTTAGCATTCAGGTCCCATTTTTTTATTGTTGAATTAACTAAAGGAAATCGTCTCTTCTACTCCAAAAGTTTATTTTCTCGCACTTACCACCTGTGGAAAACTGCCCTTTCCTAGATTCCCTGATAAGTACATTCTTCAGAAATTTAAACGCAACTTCAATCGTCATCTTCTGTCTTCTCTTTCGCAGTCCTGAATTTTGGAAAACCTGTGGCCCACCGTTTTCTTGTTTGCGGAATGTTCTCGATAGTTACATATCACATAAATCCGGTCCATAATGCGGAAAATACAAACGTTCATCTTTTGCCCTTTCATCTATCATCCCTTTACTCAGTTTTCTCTTTCACTTTCACTCCTTTTAACCCCTTGTTAACTAGTTTCATTTTACCCAGGGTTAAATGATTTTTTTAAAAAGTGTATGTTATTGATATTCACCATAAGAGTGGGAAAAAAATTAATATATAAAGGCAAATGTAAAAAAAAAAATTGAGTTCAAAACACTTCATCTTTGGCGATTGGTGTTCTATTGGAAGCAAGTCCATTTATTATTGTCGAGGAGTGCTCGCTGCTTCCATTGAACGTTGCATTGAATATTAACATGGCAGAGTTTGATGCCACGCTGAAAGGAATTAAACTGACATTTCAATGGCAGGTAGAGTTGTTAAATTTGAGAAAAGATTCCCTGGATATCCGACACTCTGAATAGTAATTCCAGTTTGAAGAATGCGATTGCAAATGAAATGCTAATAAACACGGCTCAGTACACTTAGGGAACAAATGAATAGATATAAACTTCCTGTTGAAGTCCGAACAGAATTTAGCGGACAATCTAGCGTGATAAAAATGTTCGGCACGATGAATAAACAAGCTATACCTATAACGGAATTTTCCTGTTACTTAGTAGATTGTTTACTTTTTAAAAGACATCTATTGCTATTCATTGCCCATTGGGATCTCGTTGCTTCTTTGTTAAATCAACGAAACATATTTAAATATTTGTACCTGTTCGATATTGATTTCAACAATTCTTAGTTTGTATCTATTTTTTTCTTTTTCCTGACAGCTATACATTCTCTCTTCTTACAAATAATAAGTATTCATTTCATTTTCAAGGAGGTACTGTATTGTTACTTGTGTAGGAGTAAAAAGCAGTTATCTCCCTTTGCTTGGGATGTCAGTTGTGGTTTAATGGATATCCCCCTGAAGTGAGAAATCGAACGGCCGACTTCGAATTCGATTATGCGAAAATATCTCCTCCCGTCAGTATGGGCTGAATAGCAGGACAGACTTGGTCCTATACACTTGTTAAGCAACCAGTCTACGACAAAAATAAACCTACTGAGGTGACATTTTCTGTGTAGTTAGTCATTAATCGAAAATGACAAGACCGCTCAAACGCGTGTCACGTATAAAACTTCCCGGTCGAGAGGACGCACACTTACTGGCTTTACTTCATAGAGTGAGGAAAGTCGCAGATCCTCTGGTCAATTTCCAGGTGTCAAACGGAGCAGTTGCTTCACCTGGGCTTCTACCCGCGGCAATCAGATGCCACGTAGGGCAGCTTACAAGCCCATAGCGCCATTTTCCTATGGAAACATATATATATAAGTTATCTCGGGCTCGCAGTCCTCAATTTAGGGTAAAAATTGCCTACCGTTTCCTGGTTTATGAAATATATCCCCAGTAGCAACATAACACATGAATCCGGACCATAATGCAAAAATTACGAACGGAGGAATATTCAGTTTCTTCTATATTTCGCCCTTTATCTGCTGACTTACCTCTCGACGTGATATTAAACCTCATTGTCAGTGGAGCACGACATATATATATATATATATATATATATATATATATATATATATATATATATATATATATGATATATTTATCCATTAACTGTTGTCACACTCCGACATTTATTCAAACCCATAATTTATTAAATATTTACTAATGTTTCCAATACAAGCATCAAGAGCCACTCAAGCTAGAGGGTTACTGTGTGACGTTATATTAACGTAGGAAAGGAGAAGAGTTAGAAGTACAGAGCTGCAGCTGACTTTAGATGGAATCGGCAACTCTTTCCTAAACAAGAAACTAGGGATAAACGTCTACTCATGTCCAAACAGGGAGGAGTGTAAACCGGGCGATAGGCGAACATATCTACTCCTATTGGTAGAGGAGAGAAAAATAAAATGAATTGAATTGTTAGTGACTTAAATTTCAGAGTTCAAATTTCAGGCGGAGACGTTAGGAGTTCAGAGGTGAAGTAGACATTAGAAGGAAACGGAAATTCTGTTTAGAACAGGAAACAAGGAATAAACATCTACTCCTGTACAAGAAAGTGTGGAGGAGTGTGAACCTGTCGACTGGCAAACATATCTATTCCTATTATATTATTACCCTATCACATGTATGTTCCGATCAACACTTGTGTCCGCAGCGTATTTTATATTTTTTGATAGTGCCCACCGATAATAAACCCTCGTAGGGTATCTAGCTCAATTTTTCTATCTGTATAGAGGCAGATGGCTTAATTATATGTGCTGGTCACGAGCAGTGTCCCATAAAGCGCATTCTGCGTTCATGGTAGTTTGTGGAAATATCAGAGCTGTCGAGCTGTGATTTAGATGGCTATTGTCTCCAAGTGATGTTAATTTTGGCTTTCAGCGTCCGAATGTAGGTTCCATTAAGCTTAGACTCACTTTTTTAAGTTAATGTCCAAGTAATGTACATTAAAACTGAGTCTATGATTGCAGGTAAGAAGTTACGTTTGATTTTGTCTGGTAGATGAAATTTCAACATTACATCTATTTTATTGAAGGTGATCAAAACATTAGCTATTCGAATTTTCCCATCATTTCAGTCAAGAACATGCGAGTGATCTACTGACCTGGACATCTAGACATGGCGCAAGACCGTTGGTCACACAGCGCCTACCTACATTGGACAATTATGTAATGACAAGCCTAATTATCTTCCGAACTTAAAGCAGGACCGTGATGATTGTCATGAAAGACACATGAATAAGCGAGTTAGCTCTGCTGAATAAAAATAACTAAGATATAATTGATTATTCTAATATACCTCTCGAAAAGATACTGTTTATCTGACAGTTCAAATAGATCTTTGTGTCGTATATCATCAAATACGCGCTCTGAAATAAACTTACAAAACCACGTGTAATAAAGAGAAACGGGTAAATAGCACGAAGTCTGTGGACAGACTGACTTAGATGCATACTAATGAGTAATAATTGTTCCGCATTTCCATGAAATGTTACAATCGAGATTTCTTCAGCTGAAATTACGGGCTGAAGGTTAAAATCGCAGCGTGGCTGTACGGTGCAATCGCAGGTCGTTCAGCTGAATCGTACCATTGGAGCTGAATTATAAGATCGTGACACTTGTACAGAGTGAACCTCACTGTACAAAAAGAACAAAATAACCGCTACCACTGCACAATAACCGTTAAGATGATAAAATACACCGGAAATTGGTACCAATAAAGCCCTATGGACTAGCATGTACAACTAAACCAGTTAGCAGCCATGCACAGGGACTGATCATCCATAGTTAGGGATGAGAAGAGGTGTATTCATATATTTCAAATAGTATTTGCGCCTAAGTGAATATAACGAATTCAAAAGCAATTGGAACTCGGCTCTCCGGCCCAAACTTCCGCGCCTCTTCTCAGTACACCAACCGTCAGCAAATAGTACAATCCTGGCTCGTCCCCCTGAACGCCACTAGCGCATTTCGTTCAAATGAACGGTACAATTGTGGGGCATTCAGCTGAAGTCTAAAGTCGCCACTGAATGGTACAATCGTGGCTCGTTCAGATGAACGCTACAAGAACTGATCGTTCAAATGGACGCTACAACATGGACTGAATCGAACACTCGGAGCTCGTTCAGATGAATGGTACAATCGCGCCTCGGTCACCTGAACGCTACAAGAACTGATCGTCCAATTGAACGGTACAACATCGACTGAATCGTACAATCGGAGCTCTTTCAGCTGAATGGTACAATTGTGGCTTGTTCAGCTGAACGCTACGAAAACTGATCGTTCAAATGAACGGTACAACATCGTTCAGCTGAATGGTACATTAGCGCCTCATCTCGATGAGAGGTATAATTAAAGCTGAACAGGACAATCGAGGTTCGTAAATGCGTAATAACTCTTCGAAAGTGAAAGTAGAATATAAAAACTTATAACCATGTTGATATAATATTTGACAGTAAAACGGGCTTTTGGAACTCTTCAAAAATGTATGTGTTGAACAAATCTGTAACAGTACTGGTAAAAAATTGAAAACACAAGCAAATCATTTCCAAAAACAATATAGGCTCTGAACAATTTTTTAGATCAGCATCTGATCAGAAAAATAACAATGATATTCAAACTCACCCGCCTCAAATATTTTTTGAGAAAGAGGAAATATTACTTTTATCAATCACCTGACGATTGCACAAATTTAGATGCAATGAATATCCATTTCAAACAAACGCTAATCGTTTCCATAAAGGAGGAAATACGTCCATGGAAGAAAAATCATGTGCGAAGGAGAAGCGATTTGACGACCTTGTAATTAAAGAATATGCCGCCTTATCATTCAGTGAGAAAGTAACATCATATTTGGCGTTGTGTTGCAAGTGTTCTTATCTGTATTGGCGTCAACTTGCCGGATTTTTGATTCTCCAACAGGCGACAGAACTGTGTTTAGGGTCAGTAAATGTGGCCAATAAATTTACAGTTGCTTGTTTGAAACATTACATAGTTCGCTATCGTCCATTATTTTCTCTTCGTATGTCCCTGTTTTTCACTCGTTCCTGAATTATATGTCTATTTTCCTTGTTTTATATCAACCTACGTATATGTGTATGCAAATCTTTGTCGATCTATTGATATAACTGAAGTAGCACTTCCGATATCGTCCCTCTCTCTCACCTGCCTCTCTCCCTATCTCTCTCTCTCTCTCTCTCTCTCTCTCTCTCTCTCTCTCTATATATATATATATATATATATATATATATATATTTATTTAAAAAAAATTATAACATAAATATGTTATAAAATCACTACAAAAATAGCCATTTTGTTTCAACACCCCCGGTGATAAGACACCGGGTATGTTGAAACAAAATGGATATTTTTGTAGTGATTTTATAACATATTTATGTTATAATTTTAAAAAATAAATAATTATATCTGCTCTACTTTGTATTGAGCACTCTTTTTAACAGTAGTTGTTGGTTATTGGAATTCATTCCGTATACACCAATGATATACTTGGGTATATATATATATATATATATATATATATATATATATATATATATATATATATATATACCGTCATCCACAGACAGACTGTTTGCTGTTTCACAGCTCATCAGTGCTAGACATCCAGTTGCCTCCAGCTATGTTAACTCTATCACTGATATTGAGCGCTTTCCAATAAGTACCCGCATATATAATACATAAATAATATATATAAAAATGCATATATACATACATACAAAACATATATATATATATATATATATATATATATATATATATATATATTATACATTATATTTAAATATATATATATATATATATATTTGTATATATATATATGTGTATGCATATATACATTTATATACATACGCATTTTACACACACACACACACACATATATATATATAGATAGATAGATAGATAGATAGATAGATAGATAGATAGATAGATAGAGTGAACTTACCGTCTCTAGACGTTAAAACCATTTTCTGTACGATCACCGAAGTTAAGAAGCGTCGATCCAGTTCGCTACCGTAGTGGGTGACTGTAAGGGAATACCATGTGCTGCAAGCCTTAATATGCGGTTGTTGTACTGAGAAGAGGCGCGGAATTTATAACCGGAGAGCCGAGTTCCAATTGTGTTTGTATTTGTTAAATTAACTTAGGCGCAAATACAATTTCATCTCACTATGGATTATCAGTCCTTGTGAGTGTGTGCTGACTGGGTCAGTTGTACATGCTAGGGCTTTTATTGGTACCAATTTCCGGTGTATTTTATCATCCTAACGGTTATTGTGCAGTGTTACCGGTTATTTTGTTCTTTTTTTACAGTGAGGTTAACTCTGTACAAGGCCTAAGGACCACTCGAGGTAGCGTGTTACAGAGTAAGAGGCAGTTTATGTAGATAGGTGGGGAAGGTAACGGTTAACCCTAAATTTGGAAATGTTAAGATTGTAGTGAAACATCCTCTTGGAAATCCGTTCCACAAAACAGTTGTTAGTGTGAAGAATCTCTTCGAGTGGAACATTTATTACCAATGGAATACAGAGGGAATGACGATGGTTTTCTACAATGTGCGAGGCATGCCGGGTCCTAGCTGTAAGGGTTCAAACTGGCGGAATCAAGGAACGTATTTCATCCGAGCACTTTCCATGTAAGGAGCGACAGAGCAGTGAGAGTTTTGCAATATCCCGTATGTGTGTGAGAGAGAGAGAGAGAGAGAGAGAGGTTTCAGGATAGAAAAATAATTTGATACACACAAGGACGCGTAGGCGCTTTTGAACTCTATCGAAACTGGACAGAGAACAGCTCCCGTCCATGTATGAAAGCTGTACTGAAAGCCTGATCTGGTCAAATGAAGAGGGGAGCGCTATGAGTAAGTTACGCGGAACCGACCATTTCTCTTGCATCTTTAACGATGGATTGCATCTACGAGTTCCAATTGAAGTCAGGCGCGTGTTTCAGTCGGAATATTCATTCAAGGCACAGACCCACCCCGAGCAGAGAGTACGATCACCGTGAGTTCTGGTAGTTTCGGGTCCGAGCAACGATGATGTCATTTAACTAGGATGTTTTCCAGGCATTGAATGCAACCAGCCAGTTTTTTTTTCCGCTACTCGGGCGGTGTTAAACTACTGGCCTGTAATTTTACATCGCCAGAGGAGACACATTTGTAGTGTTGAAAATTAATCGCCATAATTTAGCGACTTTTAGCATGTTTTAATATCCTAAAATATATAATATTTGTTCTACTCTTTATTGGGCCCTCTTTTAAATTAAATGTTACGTATCTTGGAATTTTACTCTATTTGTTTTCATTTTACCTGCTCATATATACATATATATATATATATATATATATATATATATATATATATATATATATATATATATATATATATATATATATATATATATATATATATATATATATATATATATATATATATATATATATATATATATATGCATGTTTCATTAAAAACGACAGACAAGGTACTACAGTTGAGCTTTTTATTTAATTTTTCTTGTGTTCTGACAAGAGCTTTCTTTTCTGGACAAAGAGTGTGTAAGAACTGTCCGAATGTTCTGTGTTTCCGAGCGCTTTCGGCTATACCTTTAGCCATTATCAAGGATGGTTCAATTATCAGCTTAGTAGAGTGTGTGTTCCATGTATGTTCAGTGTGTGCTAGTGATGTTTTAGTTTCCGAATACTATCCTGTTGACAAAACTATCGATATTATCCTCAACTCTATATACAATAATAATTCCATCCCTCCGCCATCCATCAAACCACCTATCCTAAAAAAATTACTACACGCATGCACAACCAAAGTCCCCTTCTATGATCATAATGGCAATATTTATACCCAAACTAATGGTGTTAGTATGGGAAATCCATTGGGTCCATCCTTCTCTAACTATTATATGTCCTACGTAGAAAATACCATATTTACACAGGTCCACAAACCGAAAATCTATGTTCGCTACGTAGATGATATATTCATTTTAGCTGATAACATTAAAGAAATAGAGACACTTAAGACCACATTTGAGAAAAAACTCCGTCCTTAATTTTACATATGAACTTAGCCAAAAAAACAAACTACCATTCTTAGATATCCTCGTTGAACATAACAATAACACTTTCATTACATCATTATACAAAAAACCCACCAGCAAAAACTCATTGCCACCTTAATTTCAAAAAGCGAATGTCCACTTAGGTACAAAAATAGCTGTAATAAAAAACTTTCTAAATAGAGCCCACCAGAACTCATCCTCTCGACTACTCTTCCTCAAAGAACTTAACAACGTTAAACAAACACTAATTAACAACGGTTTCCCTAACTACCTTATAGACCAACAAATTAGAATATTCCTTCCCAAAGCAAGTAATAATGATAGCGAACACACAACTAAAAATCACATACACATTTATTACAAAAACCAAATGCATATTAATTACAAGCAAGATGAATCTGCTCTAAGACATATTATAAAAAATATACTACTCCTATTGACCCGGATAAAAAAAATCAAACTTATTATCTATTATAAAAAATTTAAGACGGCCAACCTTATCCTCAAAAATAACAACACACCAACGAAGTCAAAATTACAAAAGAGCGAACATTATCTATGAGTTCAAATGCCCTTTAAGGAACTGCGTTCCTCACCAAACCGGACTCATAAATAATTACATCGGCTACACAACCACATGTTTATCCAGACGTCTTACATTACACCTATCTGATCACAGTTCCATCAGAACACATTTAAACACACACTCAGATTTACCCGACACTATTAGGAACATACTAGTAGAAAACACTAATATATTAACTGCATCCACTTGCAAAAAAAAGACTAAAAATAATGGAAGCTCTAATAATAAAAAAAGAAAAAGCCAACTCTTAACAATATCAACTATGAACAAAGCCACAATGTGCTAACCGTATTCGGAAACTAAAATATCACTAGCACACACTGAACATACATGGAACACACACTCTACTAAGCTGATAATTGAACCATCCTTGATAATGGCTAAAGGTATAGCCGAAAGCGCTCGGAAACACAGAACATTCGGACAGTTCTTACACACTCTTTGTCCAGAAAAGCTCTTGTCAGAACACAAGAAAAATTAAATAAAAAGCTCAACTGTAGTACCTTGTCTGTCGTTTTTAATGAAACATGCATAAAGGAAGGATTGCTGCCTAATTATACAAATATATATATATATATATATATATATATATATATATATATATATATATATATATATATATATATATATATATATATATATATATATATATATATATATGTATATATATACACACACACACACACTTACACACACACACACACACACACACACATATATATATATATTCATGCCAGATTTTTGATTTTAGCATGAAACAGTCTGTCGCCTCTGAATATGGAATTGAATATTTACATACTCTCTCTGATATTGAGCAATTTATCCCATAAATACAGCATACCTAAAAGTATATTTGTTCACATATATATGTGGGTGGGTGTGCGTGCGTGTGTGTGTGTGTGTGTGTGTGCGTAGATAAATATAAATACTTATATATGAATAGTTGAGAAACCAAACAACACACGTGACCTGAAGATCGCGTTCAATGATTAAAAAGACTATTGCCACCCGGCGTTCACCTAATTGTCCACTAGTATACATGCTTTATCCTTGGTAATGAAATCATTTACCCATATATATAACATGAATAAAATATACTTCTTCTTTCTGTCTTACAAACACATACACGCGCGCATGCACACACACATATACGCGCGCACGCACACACAAACACTGATTCACACACATCTATATACCAGTGGTAACACCAAAATTGTATAAATCGTGTAACAGTATAAATGTCCATCCTCCAATATTTTATTATGTAAAAACACACTAAACGAATTGTTTAGCCATCTTGACACCATTTGTCGTAAGGATCGCTGAAAATTCCTTTAAGCTATTCAGTTAGAAAGAGAACAGCTTAAAATCGACTTGTGTCAACCAAACATTCTTCCGAAATGAGGAATGCTGAAAGGGAAAAGATCATTCATATATATTGTCATGGGTCCTTACTTATAACTACAGAATGAACTCTTCCTAACACTATGTATACTACGCCTCTCAAGAGATAGGGACGAATCGAGTCGAACCGATAGTAGTTCACCCCAAACCAGACTGACAGTCATACTAACACCTTCCACATCTTGTATTATTATTTCGTGTAATATACCTTTGTTATTTCTACTCTTGTGTTCGTGTTGTTCTTCCTTGGTCCTAACCTGGGCCATATATATATATATATATATATATATATATATATATATATATATATATATATGAACTTTATTTTAATCTTTTTGATCATTATCTATGATTAATTAATGATAAATATGTATTTTTGTTTTTGATCGATTTCATTACGATATTTCTGTTAAGATTTGATATTAATTATACATTCTTATTGCTCAAAATAGTGTCCAATAGGGGCAAAAAATTTCGGATATTTCGACAATTTCACATATATATAATGCCATCCACACAGTGGCCTATTTCGCTAAATTACAGTGCGGCTATGCAACGCATCCGATTACTTCAAGCCTGGAACGAAAATGACCCCCTTGGCTTCGGTCGAATTTTCTGCCCATGAGCACATAGCAAACGGCGTAGAGAATGGTAAATTATAGCGTACTATTTTTTACGAATGTAAACAAACTGGAAGTGTCTCTCTCTCTCTCTCTCTATATATATATATATATATATATATATATATATATATATATATACTGATAAGCTTTATGTATGTATACATTTCCACGAGTCTTACTATACGCATAACCTCAAAATGTAGTGTATTAATTTAGACCGTCATAACAAAGAAATTAAGTGGGACTAAAATTAACACTAATTTTGTAATTGTAAGTTGGAGCTAAATTAAATAGGCGTAACTGTTAGAAGTTTTGTCTTAAAAATAGTCAACTATGACGACTTAGAAAATAACAAATCATGACACTTGGGGTTTAAAAGCACATGCTCAAACTTAGCTATAATCTAC
This sequence comes from Acanthosepion pharaonis, assembly GCA_903632075.3. Taxonomy (NCBI): domain Eukaryota; kingdom Metazoa; phylum Mollusca; class Cephalopoda; order Sepiida; family Sepiidae; genus Acanthosepion; species Acanthosepion pharaonis. The sequence continues at coordinate 2,208,275 of CAHIKZ030002258.1, forward strand.
GACAATTTTAGCACCCGTTCTCTTTAATCGTCTCTTAAAATCTGACAGGGTGTCTTTAATTTGTTTTTATTTTTAATAATTGATATTATTCTTATTATTATAACAATTACACTGATTATTAAAATACCACTTTCTTCTCATTATTTTGCTATATCCAACGCACTTAACAATTTCTCGCCGTAATACAACGCTCTGACCTGCGGCCAATGTAGTACCATTTCCCTTTCCCAGTCTAATTTCTTTGACCCAACCCAGCATATATTCGCATATCTCTTTGACTGAACCCATCTAACGAAACACTTTAAAGCCATCAATTCTACTGCACATGCGTCAAATTTAACTACATTTCAAATTTGTCCGAACGCTGAAACTCGCCATTTATTCCTCGGGGCTAGCATTTTACCATTAATACAGATGTGTCTTGGCGCATGTCTCAAAGCATTGATGTAATTTTGAAGCCAGTCGACAAGTGCCAAGCTTTACTTTCCAGCATTCGCCGCAGGCCACGTGCGATATTAAGAATCTCGTTCTCTCGTCTTGGGGACAGATGGTCAGGCCCTACACAATGAATGCTTGGTTGTGTGTTGATCATATGGCCAGAGGCACTACTTGTTTCTTCTACTTTGTCTACGTTTTGTTGGGACTGGGACGTTTGTATTGAAGTTATTTTATCGTTTCGTTTTTATCTTCGGGAGAGCCGCTTTGATATTAAGTTTCATTTGTCAGGCTTCAGAAAATAAACCATTTAGGGTAAACATCATTTAAAGCCAATTTTGTTTTTTTTTTAAATTTTGTTGTAAGCGTATTTTTAACTACTTGACAGAGTCGAATATATCTTAGAAGGATAAAAGATTCGAAACTGATAAAAAAATAGGTTGCTTTTGCTGAATTCCATCTGAAAGTAAAGAAGAGTTTATCGCAGATACACTTTGTCATCCATATCACGTTGAAACACTGACTCTTGTCTGAGCACTGAATTTAAGCCACGTTGAACATGGTCAGTATATTGATGGGCAACCGCTGAAGAATATCTGCTTCTGAAAATCTGGATGAGCGGTTGGTGTCATAAATAATAGCTGGCAATTTGAAATCGGAGAGTTAAGTTCGCGTCCGAGACGGATTACTTATATTCAGTAAATTGAAAATACGCTTGGGAAAGTATAATCCCGCCTCTTCTCCTTCCCGCCATAGGCTAAATCGTAGGGTTTGTATCATAAAAATCATTATTATACGCAAAAAAAAAGAACCTCTTAAGAATCCAAAAATATGTTTGGGCTTCAAATAATCTAATAATGTTTGAAAGCCGAAAAAATCACATCCGGGCTTTGTCGAATGATTAAACTATATATCTAAACAATAATTTGTAAATCTGATCGTAGCGTAGAGCATATCAGTGCGGAATGTGTAATCGGCGTGCCGGCGTTAAATTTCTGCTGACTTTGTTGCTTTCATTTACAAATACACTTCGGAAAGATATGATCCAATTTGTTCTCCTCCAGCTATGGGTTAAAGAGCATTGATCGTCAGCCACTCTAGTTGAAAGTAAACTCCGAATTCAAAAACGAGTGCAGCTCCAGCGCATGGAAAACCTAATTGCGATGGAAAGTATAGGAGCAGTGCCTAAAGTGGTGAAGCATTTCTAATTGTCCTAAGGTGGCGAGGACAATAAATCATAAGCTATAACACTGGAAAACAATAATTTTACTTAAATCGATTTAAAAAAATAAAAAGAGAACTTGAGGTAAAAAGGGTAAAAATTTATGCGGAACAACGAAAGCATCAACTAAATTCCCCATGGAAGGAAAACTTGATATGATATGATGATTCTATAGTTACCAGGCTGTACGGATCTCGGTGATAACAGTAATTATATCTACAAATCTTTCCATATATATATATATATATATATATATATATATATATATATATATATATATATATATATATATATATATAATTAATTGATTTAAATATATTTGTTTTCCGCTACACAGTTCTAACCAACATAAATTTCCATGATAAGATGGTTAGAACTGTGTGAAAAAAAAAACATATTTTCAATCAATTAATTTATAATATTAATGCTCTGTAAATTTACATTGAGCATTATTTTGTAAAAAATAAAAATACCTATAAGAACATCGGATTATATATCTTACTGTTTCTTTTCTTTTTATTCATATATATATATATATATATATATATATATATATATATATATATATATATATATATATATAAACATAGTCGGTCATATTTCCAACAAAGTAAAAGGGATCCCTAAACATTATTCTTGGAGATGGTAGAGAGCACATTAAGTTTTGATGTGTCCCTTGTTCTTAACAGTGATATTAAAATTTTCCTCGAACAATATGCGAACAATATGCTTGTAGCCATTCTTCTAAAATGTGACCTCATCAAGGAATCAAGATATCCTTCAAACTAGTCGTCTTTAAGTGTATCTTGCATATCTACACAGTACTGAATGCTCCTTTGCTTGTCATCTGAATTTAAGACCCGCTACAAGCTGCTGCTTGTAGCCTGGTCATTCGAAAACTTTTCATTGCGACACACCAAACTGGCGTTGGCGGAATCGGTGTTTCCAGATTTGCTCGCCCTGCGTACTTCTTGGAGTTTCCCCAGAATCTTTCCAGAACACGGTCGGCCATATTATCCAATACAGGTGGTTGTTCACATCAATTTTATCTGCACAGACAGCCTTCCTCTTTAAATTTTTGCCATGTACAAATCTGCATTGCCGTTGGTGCATTTTCGGAAAAATCTTTCACATATTCACGACGCACAGTCATTTCGACTGTTTTCTAGAATACACTAACACAAAAACCTTGTCTCCTCCAGGAAATAGCATTTAGATAATGGAAAAGAAGGCATAAGACATTAAACATTATTATTAGATTATTAATTTAATATTAGAATTAGGTATTAGAGTTGTTTCGACACATGTCTCGATCATCTGAAATCATTTGAACGATAATTGGTCAAGTTAATTTTCATATTACGAAATTATGTACATTTTACTCAAATATAACAAAATGAATTTTTACGTATTTATTTTGAATAAACAAGCCAGGGACTCAGAGCACTCGATTCACAGAAGAGCTTGGCATTATTAGCAGTAGCAGTCACTGTTTAGAATCCGTGCTTTCTCTCTAAAGCGCTCGACCGAAATTTATTTTTGGAGGCGTATGTATATATATATATATATATATATATATATATATATATATATATATATATATATATATATATATAATATTATACCTTTTAAAATTTTATAATGTTGGTTTTATATATATATATATATATATATATATATATATATATATATATATATATATATATATATCCACAGATAGTACTGTTTCTCTGTATCACAGCTCCTCAATGAGACTAGACAAGTGAATGCCTCCAGGCCGGATTGAGACACAACCGATTTTGTGTCAGCCAGAGCTTTTAACACTGAGCCATTTTCACTCGACAGAATCTAGTGTAAACAAACGCCAAGCAGCCATATTGTTCCGTTCATTTTACTGAAGAGCTTCGCATTTATGCAAGTGATTCTTTGTTTTTAGAATTAACTTGTCATTCAATAGTGCTGAAATGAAAATGTTTAATAGCTATACTCGACTAATATAAAAATCTGGTAGTACAATTTGCAAATAAAAATATTTAAATGTACTGGTGTCTAGGGGAAAAACTGAAAAGAAAGAAAAGATTAAATCCATTCGAGTTTGGTCGAAAAAAAATCGTCCAACACCGCAATGCCTAGCCAAAAGGAAAACAAGATATAATCGAGTAAATAAGAAAATAAGTAATATGCTCAATACATTAAGTAGAGCAGAGTATAAATTTACAATAGGAATAAAGTGGAAGTGAGCTACAGTTGTATGCCCAATATGGCTAAATGTATTAACAAATCAAATACTAAAAAGACTAAAAATAAACAAAATACGAATCCCCCTAAATTTAACTTTATAAATAAAGACATCTTTCCCTCTTAAGGGCAATTGTCAACATGAATGCTTGTTTTGCAAAGTAGAAGTATACAGAAATAAACCTAGCTCTAGTTGTGAGAAGAAAAATCTATATTGGTACTACTCATGAAGCTTTTTAAAAAAGACACTATAATCACATAAGCAGTTTCAAACATGAAAGTTATAGACATAGTACCAGCCTATCTAACCACATGTAGAAAATTAGAAAAGAAGAAGGAATCGACGCGATTTTAAAATGGGAGATAATAAAGAAATGTTAAAGATATAAAGCCGGCATGATTGCCTATTTGCATGGAGGAAAAACTAGCCATAGCTGCTTTTAGTAACCCCGATATGTTACTTAACCAAAGATCAGAAATTCTTAACGGATGTAAACATAATAAAGCTTGGTTAATATATTTAAAGAGTAGAAATTATTTTGGTATTTTTATTTCTTTTTTTAACGTCGTATGGTTTTATGCTAATTTTAGTTTTTAGTGTTTTTTTTTACCAATAAGTGTTTCGCTTTGTCCTATTCTCTTCTGTCAGTTCTTCCTGAAAATCCATTAGGTGAAACCTTGGTAGGTAGTTTCTAGCTCACTAGGATTATATATATATATATATATATATATATATATATATATATATATATATATATATACTGGGTTACTATATTTAATGTCAATTGTCGGTATTTTATTTTTTTTTTATTTCGCGGAAGCGCGTTGTTTGTTTTTGATTCTGTCGATCACACAGAATATTAGGGTCAGTTGGGCACCATCTGTGTGTAAAAATATCAGAAATTTGAAAGGCGGTATCTTTTACTGCTTGGCATTCGCACCGAAATTTCCAATCCGAACATATCATATTTGAGTATCAATCTGAGTAGAGTGTAGAGGATTCAGAAAGAGTTGGACGAGTCTAATTGTTTTTACGAAGGTACGGCAACTCAGATAACTGACTGATCCCTTCTGCTAACAAAAGAACTCCCGTTGTTGTTGTTGAGGGTCTCAGACTTAACACGGGGGCCTACATCAAGTGCCTTGAGAAGGTAGTCAAGAGGATGGTGGCTGATGCTTTGTTTATGCGCACATAGGAAAAATTAGTAATCAGCATTCTTAGTCTCGAAATTACAGTCAAATATTTTATGTAAAATTTCATACCAGAATTTCTGGTGAACTGTAAGAATTATCATATGAGGAAACCACTCCCCGGTGACAAGTATGTATTCATTAATCAAAGAGAATTAATTTTTGAACCGTTCAGCATATGTAAAGAAAAATCGATAATCTAGGTGATTATTATAAAACGTAGTGAGATTAATATACACAGTCTACTAAAATGATGTGGCACCCTTCCAGATAGGTTAAGTCAATAAGAATCGATTTTGTTGGCGTTAGCATCATGAAAAACGACTATGCTTGCGTGGCGGCGAGGAATATGCCTTATTAATTTTTTTTTTCTATTGTGAAAGTGTGAGATGATTTCGGAAATATTCTGTTTGTTTCTTTGAACATCCGAGCATGTTGAAAAAGTGTTGTTATAATTTTGCCGGACATTTAAAAAATAAAAATAATTTAATCAGTGTAACAGAAGTATTCCTTTGGCTAGTAACACCATAATTGTATCAGTCCTTAGGTACCAAGACAATCTCACTCATATAGGACTAAATGAGCCACTGTTAGAAGTGGGTTACATTGTTTGATTGGGGTACACCAGCATCCCCTACCGTCATTGGATTTAATATTATCGGAGAAGTAACGTTTATTCGAGGGGAAAATTTATATATGTTTGGGGTTTACTTCCCTAACTAGTAACTGGGTTAGGTTACGTAGGGAAATAGCAGTATAGAATCAACTATTAAGCTTTTTCTAATTTAGTATAAGTCGAAATATCCACTATTAGAAAAAAATGTGTGTTGGGAATTAAGATTTGCTTTATCACATAAAAATATGTATTTAAGCCCGGTAATAGATTGACACTAGGTCTCATATATTTACTGTTGAACTAGTTACATGCAGCCTTTAGTTCTATTATAATATGTTATTTTCTCGCACTTCTCGTCTGTCGAATCCCTTACGATTTCTTGCTTAACCGCTACCTACAATCCTCAAACGCATTGCTAATTACCATCTTCTATTTTCTTGGATTCTGTTCATTTATTGTCCTTTTTCTCAATTATCCACGCTAAAACTCTCTCATTCTCTTCCTCTCCCTGTAAGTTGTTCTCTTTCTCTCCCTTGCAATATTACTTTAGCTATAACAGAAAACATTACTGTATATAAAATTAATCTAGCAGATTCTTACAAAAATCTTATAAAACGCAGATTGTGTGTGTTTGTGTGTGTGTGTCTCTTCGTTTATACATGGGATCGTATTTCATACATTTTTCAACCGATTTCAACAAAACTTCACAGGACTACGTAAAATTACCTGGCGGTGGTTCTGACAAAAATTGGAAAAACGCAACTGTTTTTGCACGAAATCAATTTGAAAGCACGGGTAAGAGTATCGCACTCGGCCGGAAGTTACTGCCGGCTACTTAAACGTCCGAATGCCGTTAACTTCCGGTGGCTCAACTTTTTTTTTTTCAGAGAACGATACACAATGTTTCCATCTATAAAAAACCTTAAGGGAAAGTAAATAGAGAACAATTTAAAATGGAAGGTACTATCACAGATGAACATAACGCAAAACGCAATGTATTTACTCTCAGATAAATGTCTTATTTTCCAGTTTCCTGATCAGTAATGCTAGAATCGTTCTGAGGACACTTGGGTTTAGCAGATGAGCTGTTACGATGAACTGGTATTTTGTTATGATAATTCCATTTACAGTACGAATAACAATAATAATAATAATAATAATAATAAAGATGATTATTATTATTGTTTCTGTGTTCTGTTCTTGTGGTATATTGTCTACAAGTCTGCTCACAAAAGAAACTTTTGAAGAATGAGTCAATGATGTCAGTTTTCAAGAAGTCTGCAACTTTGGTGCCAAATTCAGTTTTAAATATGCTCTCGTACAAATTTATAAGTGTAGTTCCAAGCGCACCCATTACGATAGGAATTACTACAACAGTCATTTTCCATAACTTCTACATGTTCCCAACTAGGTCCTGGTATTTTTTTTCAATCTTTGGCGCTTGTTACTTTCCTAATCTATAACAATAAGGCCTGATCTTCGTGTTTCAATGATATGATATGCTTACTCGAAAAGTCCCGTAATGCCATTTCCTACCATTACCCTTGGCTGGTCTTCATACCATTGTAAATTTGATACCGATGCAAGTCTTATAGCATGCTTCTGAATAGCTTTTCTTCCCAATCCAGTCACATCGTCGTTTATACACTTTCTCTGCGAACCTTCGGATATTCCCCGACGATATGGGTCACCGTCTCATCGAATTGACCACATCCAGCATTTGACTTCGTCCCATGTTTTATTAATGTTTCTCTTCATTGCATTCGTTCTGCTGACTTGCACTCGTGTTGAAAATTTACGTGGCTCTGTTTCTCTCTTTATTGACGTTCTTGTACACAAAGTGACCTCTCTGCTCCGAAATTGTCTTTTCCGGAAAAAAAAAAAAAAAAAAAAACTGACCATGAAGTTTGTTTCTTTTAACATGCCTTGGCGCTTCTGTTTACTTATCTCCAGTCACTGGATAAATATTTTCCGTTTTCAGATGCCACAAACATTTCCAGAATGTCTTACATTAATTCTCAAGATTTCAGAATAATCAAATATGCAATTTATTAAAAGCATTAACCCTCTGCTGCCATCTTTTATTGTCGTTAGTGGTGCTGTTGTTGTTGTGGTTGTTGTTGTTGTGGTTGTTGTTGTTGTTGTCCTTCTTCTTCTTCTTCTTTAATAGGGTTGATAGATTGATCGATTGATTCGTTGATCAATTTTTATGGTTTATCAACCATTTGCCGGTTATAAAAACCAGAAGATACTTGTAGATTGTAAGATTTGGCTGGGGGCTTTAATAATGATTTTATTGATACAAGTTGTTTTAAGTAATCCCGAGCTGGGCAGAATTCATACCTTTTCCAAGGTTATTTTCCACGTAATCGAATATAACGAACCCAACTAGAATTTTACCTGGGATATCCGAATAAAAATTCCGCGACATTATCAATTACACCCCCAGCACCTACAAGATTGTATTCCAGAACGGTCACACATTTAAGTATTGACCAGGATCGACGTTATTAACGTCGGTGATCGTACGGGAACCGTTGTTTCAACGTGATATGGGCTTAAACCATTGTTAATATAGATTACAGACTAAGAAGAATTAAAGTAAATTGATAGCCTACAGTAATGAGTGGAGAGGATGTTTTATTTCTGGGTGAATTCAATGAGCCTGTGCGAACTTTCTAGCCATCATTTCGCAGGTAATTAAGACTTATATGATTTCAAATACGGTAATTTCTTTGCTTGTCTTAGCTTTGCCACACGGTACGCTTCTATAATACAAGACAAAATGTCCTTCAAATTTTCATTAGAAAACTTGTGCCAGCAAAGGCATTTTAAATATCCTTTTAGCGCTGATGCTTAAATGATCACGTAGTCTCAAAATATCAAAAGATTGCCAGTTAAGTAAGATTAGTTTTATTGGTTCGAGGTAAGCCAAACATAAAATCTCTGTGTTCGAAAGTAATTAACGAAACAACCAATTGTTGAGTAGTTTTCCTCATTGAAGCCATATATGCTTGATTTAAGTTCATGATGAGCATTTCGCAAGTGACCAGATTCGTAGATCCAGAGCATCATTTAAATAATTAACGGCGCTATCAAAGTTGATTGGATGCCAACTTCTGATCGTATAATCGCAGAAGTAGTGTTAAATGTAAGAGCATGACATTGCTTTTGTTCACTGAAACATTTGAGGGCTGCTTTCAATAAAGGATGCAGAATTGGCATTATTTTTAACTAAAACTGCACACACACCTATCATATTAAATATAAATGCTAGATATTGTAACTCTGATGTACATGTAGCTAGAGAGAATAGAAGTCAATTTTGGAAGCCACCATAATATGCATATATATTGTGTAATCAGGTTTTGAAATTTCTGCGTTGTTTCAACCTTGCTCTTTGAATAAATTACATCTGAGCTAATGTTGCTCAGTGATGTTCGTGATTTCATTTCTTTTTTATGTTCTATTATATGAATTATAGAAAGTGAATGGAATGCTAAAAGATCTATGGAGATCAATTATAGTGTTGCTCAAGACATGCATTACGAACGAATGCGAGCCTCCTCTAACTGCCATGTTGAGAATTCACACGAAAAGTCAAGATTGTAAAGGATGTCGCTCTGTGTTGAATCAAATCCGAATAGGTGACAGAACAACGTGAAGAAAGTCAAAAGCAAATGTCCAATTCTCGGTCAGAATATTGTTAAAAAAAACAAACAAACAAAACAGTAAAAATGACAAAAAAATCTACTCCTGTTTCATTGATTATAAAAATGTATTTGATAAAATACAGCAAAAAGAATGAGGACTATTTGTAAATGTTCATTTATATGTATAGTCTTCCGTTTATATTTGTATATGGCGAAAAGACAAAGAATTAAATAATAAATATTTTAAGATAAACAAAATGAAAAAAAAAGAAATGTCCGCTGAGGTTTTGTTTTGTCATTGGCTGTTTATAACACGTACGTTGCGTTTCAAAGACTTAAAGGAAATACTAATATTTATTATTATGTAATCTTAACAATACTCTTAGCAGATGATACTAAATGTAAGACTGAGAACTGAAGACTGTGTAGTATAACCGGTACGTTGCGTTTCAAAGAGACTTAGAGGAACTACCAATATCTATTATTATATAATATGATGGAGTAATTGATAGCAACTCGGATTGAGGAATCGGAGAGCCGAGGTCGAATTCCATTCGGATCCATTGCATTCATTTACATGCTAATACCATTGGGAAAGGTATGGATCCTCTTCTTCTCCCCACACCATCAAATGGGGAAATAGCTGGATAGACCGGGTTCTATAGTCTTGGATGGCAACTGGTCTACCGCAAAAGGAAATGGCAACCTACTGCGGGAGAAAGATATGCCTCGCCAGTCATATATCGAAAGATAAATGATCGCCTAAGCTTGAATCACGCATGACAGATAACTGATGGAATAATACTCTTAACAGATGATACTAAATATAAGAGTGAGAACTAAATAATTTAGTCAAATAAAGCTAGATGAAACTGTTCTCTATTAATCATAGAAAAAAAGAACTATTTTGTCTTCCATCAGCATGCTAAACTCCAGCAGGACAATTTGATACACCTTCTTGGTCGTACGTTTTTCACTGACATAAAACGTTATGATTATATTGAATTAATAGATAAATTCGCAGCTAGTAATTTCGGTTCTCGCCAGAATTCTGCCATTGGTCTGTGCATCGAATATTGCTGCCACAACTGGATTGGTGATTTTTCTATATAACTTGAGATGCTTGTCAGGATTCAAAGAAGAATCTGCAATGTTATCGGTCCCGCTGTGGCATCTCGGCTTCAGTCCATTTCTCTTTGCCTTTTACCGGTAATTATTATGATGAGCTTTAATCTCTGTTACCTCTAGTTCACAAATTTAAGGGCAGTACGAGAGTGGGAGGTAGATCTCATAAATAAACATTTGAAGTTGCTAATTCTCACCGTAAGTTTCTTCTCCCCATACATATTGCTTCTGGAAATCTCTTCCATCTTCCTACTTTCCTGCCGACCATGATCTTTAAATAATTAAATGCAATTTCAGTCGGCATTTTCTATCACCTTGGACTATGTTTTTATTGTATTCCTTTTTCCCTAGCTGATTTTATCGCTTTGCCTGGGGTAAAATGATTTTACAAAAATAAATTTAAAGGAACACAGTTTGAACATTAATTTGTATGAAGAGGAAATGTATGTTAGCGACAGAAGAAGATTACCAAAGGTTTCGTTTAGACATCGGGGAACTAAAATGTAAATGATTATGTAAACTCAACAATTTAAATTTTTTTTTTTTTTTTTAGTATAACAGAAGACCGGTAGTGTAACGAAAATTCCAAGAGGCGTACTAAATGTGAAAATGGTCATAAGATAAAAAAATTCTTTGCTAACGGATCTAAAAATAGCATTAGAAAGAAAGAGAATCATTTTGGATTATTGTGTGGGATCTATTCTCCTATATGAGAAAGCCGGATAATTTTTTAATAAATTTTTTAAATAATTTTTCTTTTATAAATGAATAATTACATACAGCAATACTGATTTCAGTCTATAGACAAATTTTGAGTGTATTATCAACAGAACAAACGAAAACTAAAATGTTAAGGAGAATTTTCGGTTTCTTTGTTTAACGGCATACCAACACATTGTGGATCATTTAATGGTGAAATGTAATTTTATTGGGAACATTAGTAATTTATTATACAAAAGCAAATTGCTTTTTTTTTTGAGGGGGGTATTCAAAAAAAGAATAGCTAGTAATTTTCTTTCGTTTTCCCCAAAATATATTGATGGTAATATATTTTATTCTTACAGAAATGTATTGCTGCTGAAAGTTTTAATTTTTTTATTTTTGCAAAATGGTATTGCATATATATGTTTTACTATAAAAATGTATTGCTGGTATTTTTACTATAACATCTTTTGTACATTTAGAGTGTTTTGAGACCAGTTTGGGGCGTTAACTATTTAGCCATACCTGGTACGATAATATGTGCTATCACTGCGGGTCAGGTTGGACCTGGTAATATCAGCAATTAAGAGGTGGTTCCACTCTCCTCAAAACTTCCGATGAGAGGCCTTGCTGCCGGGTGGAATTTATCGTCAGTTAATTATAATAGCAAATACAAAAACCGATGGTAAAAATCAGAAAGATCCTGTTGAATGAAAATAAAAGAAAAATCTTGGGATATTTAACACAAAAGAACACAGTGAAGAAGAAAAAAAATCAATGAAATAGGTAACTTACCTATTTGATAAGTTTTGTGCAAAGTGAGTAAAAAGGACGCAAATATAAATTAATATTTTATACGTTTCTCCGTTTAAGAAATCGTTTCAGACCTAACAAACTATATATCAATTCCTTACTTTTTATTCTTGTTAAATCAACAGAATGAACACAACAAAAATATAACTTTTAATATCAGTCTCTCATCTTAATATTTAAAACCTGCGATCAATCATGAAAAGAAATGAAGAAAAATATAACTTTTCGAGTTTATTTAAATGTCTTATAACTTCAGAGCATCAGATAAATTTGCATGAACCTGAATTCTAAACTAGGAAAAACGTTATCTAATATAAAAGACGGTCGTTGATTTTATTTCATCTGCAAAAGACTTAAGAGTTCATTTTCTGCGCTCACTAAAGAGATACAATTCTCTTTTAAAAAGATTGTTGAAGTGAATCACGAGTTGGCAACCGGTTACTTAAAAAGCGTAAAACAGTCAAGAGAAAATGCAAATGATAGATAAAATTCAAACGAGAAATATAATTAAAATTCTTTATTCATTACTATTGATTGTCAGCAAGTGGAACGGCACAAGACGCGAACTAAAAATTGGAGACCCCAGGATCAAGTAAGTACGTAAATCTGAATATCTTGGAAGTATTTTAATAGAGTATGGAAAATGTGACATCGAAATCCGAAGGCACATTTAAATACCAAAAAATGCCTTGCAAATATAATGTATCCAGAAACAGGAAATATCGTTAGACAATAAAGAGGATGGGCGGGACTGCTACGTAATATCGGACCTCCTATGTGACAGTGAATGTCTTCAAAGATAAAGAAGAATCATAAGATAAGAAGAGGCATAAGAAATATTATTCTACAGAAGGATGCTGGGCATAACATGCGCTTAATATGTGAGAAACTAGTATTTTTTAAAGGCAAATGGGAGCAAAAAGACGCTTATACCTTGAATCAGAATGACAGATCATTTTTTATGGCGCATAATGAGAAAATAGGATTTCGTGAATTTGAACCTTACATGATATATTGAAGGCAAAACAAACAGAGGAAAGCTGCGAATAACTTATCTAACAACAACAAAGAGAAGAAGAAGAAGAAGAAGAAGAAGAAGAAGAAGAAGAAGAAGAAGAATAATAATAATAATAATAATAATAATAATAATAATAAGTTCTGGGGAAAAATATGTCGGCTTGCCCTAAAGAACACAACGAAGAGGCAGATTGGATTGCGCAAGAGTTAGAACGAATGAAAAATAAACCAGAACAGACATGGGCGGGAATCACAGAAGAAGATGTTAAATGTGCACTGAAAAAAAAGCACACAACTGGAAATCTCCAGGAATAGATAAAATTCTAACTTCTGGCTATATTATTTAAATACAGCACACAAAAAACTCGCCAAAGAACTTCAAGAAATGGTTACCATCCAACTAAAATTCCTGCATGGATGACCAAAGGAGTTACCTTTCTTCTACCCAAAAATAGTGACACAAATATTCCGAAAAACTATAGACCAATTACATGTCTTCCAACAACATACAAACTGTTAACATCTATTTTAACAAAACAGACATATTTCTTCTTGGAAAGAAATGACATACTACCACTTGAACAAAAAGGGTGCAAACGAGGCTGCTACGGATGTAAAGACCAATTACTTATTAATAGGATGATCCTGGAAAACTGCTTCCGTGGAAAAAAAAAAATCTTAGTATTGCCTGGATAGATTATCGTAAAGAACCACATTCCTGGATCTTAAAGTCTTTAAGTATGTACAAGGTATCACCCGTTATCATCAATTTCATCAAACAATGTATGTCGATATGGAAAACTACACTTTACCTCAATCATAAAAATGGAACCTATAAGTCTGGCGAAATAAACATCAATAGAGGAATATTTCAAGGTGACTCTTTGTCTCCTTTATTATTTTGCATATCACTTATAGCATTAACCAGCCAACTTAACAAGACAGAATGTTACAAAATAGCTCAAAAGAAAAAATAAACCATCTATTTTACATGGATGACTTAAAATTGTATGCTAGGAATGACAATGAGCTGGAAGGTCTTCTGCAAACTGTAAAATGCTTCAGTGAAGACATCGGAATGAAATTCAATTTGGATAAATGTGCTAAAGCTACAGTTTTACGAGGATCCTACTTAACAAACTTCCTCTATTAGTTTAGACCCTGCTGTAACAATAAAAAGATTTAGAACAAGGAGAAGCTTATAATACCTAGGTGTAAATGAGTGAAGGAATTCACCATAAGAAAATGAAAGAAATAGTGCGTAAAGAGTACTATAGAAGGGTACGACTGGTATTAAAAACTGAATTGAATTCTCAGAACAGAATTATGGCCATTAATAACCTTGCCATCCCAGTGGTCCAATATAGTTTCAACATCTTGAACTGGACTCTAAATGACATCAGACAAATGGATTCTAAAACAAGAAAGCTTCTTTCTAAGTATAAGATGCATCATCCAAAGGCTGATGTAGACCGTCTATACATACCCGTAAAGAAGGTGGAAGAGGTCTTATTCAGCTAGAATTGTCATACAAGACAACAACTATTGGCTTACTAACTTACATGGAAACAACAAATGACTGGATGATAAAATTAGTGAAACAACATGAAAACAGAAAGAAAAAAATATTCAATAATAAAAAAGAGGCAGTAAATACAAACAACATTTACATTTAGTAGATTCTGTAGTAAATCAAAACAGAAGCCAAGAATCAACTATTGCAGCAAAAGATATGAAAAAGAAAGCCAAGGATAAAGCCCTTGAACAGATGAAACAACGCTGGCAAGACAAACCTCTGCATGGCCAATATCCAGAACGTGCAAATAAACCCAATGTTGATAAAGTTAATACTCATCGATGGTTACGAGCATCTGGATTAAAGTCTGAAACCGAAGGCTTTATTCTTGCAGCGCAAGACCAGAGTCTTTTCACTAGGAATTTTCAGGCAAATATCATACATAATAATGTGGATCCAAAATGCAGGTTCTGTGACAAATACCAAGAAACAATAGACCATCTAATCTCAGGATGTTCTATACTTGCCCCAAATGAATATAAAAATCGTCACGATAGAGTGGGGCAATACTTACACTGGACAATGTGCAAACACTTTGGAAAATGTGTAAGCAAACACTGGTATGAACATCGGCCAGCGCCGGTTACAGAAATAGAAGATGTCACCATTCTATGGGATTATACCATCCACACAGACAGAAAAATTGAAGCAAATAGGCCGGACATTATTGTCAAAAAACCAGAAAGAAAAAACTTGCCTACTAATTGATATGGCTTGTCGTCCGGATTGTAACATAGCAACCAAGGAATTTGAAAAACTATCAAAATACAAAGACCTGGAAATTGAAATAGAAAAATGTGGAAATTGAAAACAAGAATAATACCAGTGGTAATAGGTGCACTTGGAATTATAAAAAATGGAACAAAACAACACATTGAAAGAATCCCTGGAAACCCCAGTTTTAAGAGACATACAGAGAAAATTGTCTTATTAAGTACAGCACACACACTAAGGAGAACTTTGTCTATGTAACGCGAGCAACTTCATCGGAGATAAAAAAAAAAAAAAAAAAAATTAACATGAAATGTGGCCATAACAACACACCACGACCTGCCTTAGGTCTTTCCGCAGACTTGGTAGGTAGTGTGTCCAGCAGAAATCGAATGATGATGATGATGACAATAATAATAATAATAATAATAATAATAATAATAATAATAAATAATAATAAGAGAGACGCCAGTTGGGATTACAACGAGAATGACGTGTTTTAAGCTCTTCCAAACGTAACGTTTTTTTTTACGCATATGAAATTTTGTTATTTTTACTATTTTAACGTAAGCATGAATTTTCCTTCGTATTATTATTATTTAATTTATTTGTTTCTCCTTTAAATGATACTGATAGATTAATCAATTATTTAATTTTTCTTATTCATATATCCCTCAGTTTTCAATATCCCCCAAAAACAAAAAACATGACAGGTAAAAACAATACAATTTCTACGATATTCTTTCTTAGAAGGATTGCGTATTTTTTCAATAGCGCTATTTTCAACGACTTTGAAAATAACGGGATTTACAGATGGGCCAATAAATTATTCTTAAATTTCACAGCAAAGATAAACGAATGTAAACTTTTAATTTTTTTTATGACAATTATTTTTGTTACTAGGACTAGTGATGGCGAAAAAAAAAAAAAAATTTAATATAAATACTCTCTAGTGTAGTGATGTTTTGTTTCGTTGAGCGGCTGTTTCTTCCAAGTTTTTTTTTTAACGCATATGAAATTTTGTTATTTTTACTATTTTAGCGTAAGCATGAATTTTTCTTCGTATTATTATTATTTAATTTATTTGGTTCTCCTTTAAATAATACTGATAGATTAATCAATTATTTAATTTTCTCATTCACATATCCCTTAGTTTTCAATATCCACCCCCCAAAAAAACATTACAGGTAAAAACAATACAATTTCTACGATGTTCTTTCTTAGAAGGATTGCATTTTTTTTTTTTTTTTTTTTTTTTTTTTAAAACAACGCTATTTTCAACGACTTTAAAAAATAACGGAATTTACATTTACATATTACATTTTATGAATTTATGAAAAGAAAATGCAATCTTTCTAAGAAGGAATATCGTGGAATTTACAGATGGGCCAATAAATTATTTTTAAATTTCACAGCAAAGACAAACGAATGTAACTTTTTTTTTTTTTTTTTTTAAACAACGCTATTTTCAACGACTTTAAAAAATAACGGAATTTACATTTACATATTACATTTTATGAATTTATGAAAAGAAAATGCGATCTTTCTAAGAAGGAATATCGTGGAATTTACAGATGGGCCAATAAATTATTTTTAAATTTCACAGCAAAGACAAACGAATGTAAACTTTTTTTTTTTTTTTTTTTTTTAACCAGCGTCATTCTCTTTGATTTCCAATCGTGTCTCTGTCTATTGTTGCTTGGCAACCCATTTAGGAGAAGGAAAACTCCGAACAACAACCCGCAACTCAAATTGTTAATCGTGCCGAGGAGTGAATGGCTACTGCGTTATGAGGTCGTGAACGATCCCTACAGGCTTCGGAACCCTGTCTGTAAAAGACCGTTACTCAACGTGCCGGGCAACTTTGTGTGGACTTTTGGACCCGTGCGTCACTCGTGGGATTAATATGAAAATTAAAAATAGAAACAAAACGTCAGTATGGCTCTTCCAGTGGATAAACAGGAGCCCGTCCTTCAGGAGGGAACCTACCTGAGGTCGAAAAATCTGCCATAGGAACAAACTCCTGAAAAGAATGAATCTTCAGGTCCCCACAACCAGGATAATCCTAATGATGGTCCTGTAAATTCTCCAGCTAGATCCATAACCGTAAATTTAAGGAAAGAAAAAAATAAAATGGTCTCGTGAGGAGTACAAAGTTGTTATGACTGCATTCCATGAAGCGTTACTCAAACCTCAGAAAAACATCACTCGCCAAACATATGACATTTGGCGGAGAGAAGGTTAGACAAACAATTAGAAGTACATAGACAAAATAAACTAGCCAATGTAAGAAGGGACATCATGCGAAATAACCGATTGACAGAGGCTGAAATTAATGAAATAAAAAGAATTGCAACAAGAATAGATGAACCAACAAAACATGAAAAGGAACCGGAATCGGAAAAAAAAGTAATAACATCACACAAGCCTCAGGTCATAATGAAAAAACCGAAATACACACAAATCACTGTGAAGATAATGCTGAAAATTTAGAAATGTTGGAAAGGTATGATCTTAGTCAGTCACAAGACAGTAATAAAACGAGTTCAAAATTCATCGAACAGAATTATTTCATTGAAAACAAGATTAATATACAAGAAGCCAAGGATGAAATCATGAGCCATATAAGTCAGATACAGAATATTGCAATGGAGGAACGAGAACAACTCCCAAAATTACAACCAACAAAGCATAACCTCAAAACTATTAAGCTCTATAATGCAGCACTCAAATTGATTCTGGATGAAGAAGACACTCATATAAATCTCAATGAAGCAATATATGCATCAGCAATAGCAGCAACAAATAAACTGAACATCAAAAGTAAAAAAAGGCAGTCTCACAGACATGAAGATCCACCTTGGAAAGAAAAAATAGAAAAAGAAATTGAACACCTTAGAAGTGAATTATCAGTACTCGATGAACTAGCAAGAGGAGTAAATGCAAAGAACTAGAAAAGGCAGAAGAGTCGAAAAGAAAATACAATATCAGGAATGAAAATGAAGTCCTATCAACTAAAGAAAAAAAAATAAAGCAAACAATACAACTGAAGGCTCAAAGAATAAGACGCTACGAGAAAAGATCAAGATTCTATAGACAGAACAAGATCTTTCAAACCGATGCAAAGAAATTTTACAGGAAATAGGTAAACAAAGAATTGAAGTGACAGTCCCCTAAAATGGAAGAAGTTATACAGTTCTGGGGAAAATATGGCTTGCCCTAAAGAACACAACGAAGAGGCAGATTGGATTGCGCAAAGTTAGAACGAATGAAAAGTAAACCAGAACAGACATGGGCAGGAATCACAGAAGAAGATGTTAAATGTGCACTGAAAAAAAAGCACACAACTGGAAATCTCCAGGAATAGATAAAATTCTAACTTCTGGCTATATTATTTAAATACAGCACAAAAAAAACTCGCCAAAGAACTTCAAGAAATGGTTACCGATCCAACTAAAATTCCTGCATGGATGACCAAAGGGTTACCTTTCTTCTACCCAAAAAATAGTGACACAAATATTCCGAAAAACTATAGACCAATTACATGTCTTCCAACAACATACAAACTGTTAACATCTATTTTAACAAAACAGACATATTTCTTCTTGGAAAGAAATGACATACTACCACTTGAACAAAAAAGGTGCAAACGAGGGGCTGCTACGGATGTAAAGACCAATTACTTATTAATAGGATGATCCTGGAAAACTGCTTCCGTGGAAAAAAAAAATCTTAGTATTGCCTGGATAGATTATCGTAAAGCATTCGATAGTGTACCACATTCCTGGATCTTAAAGTCTTTAAGTATGTACAAGGTATCACCCGTTATCATCAATTTCATCAAACAATGTATGTCGATATGGAAAACTACACTTTACCTCAATCATAAAAATGGAACCTATAAGTCTGGCAGAAATAAACATCAATAGAGGAATATTTCAAGGTGACTTTTTTGTCTCCTTTATTATTTTGCATATCACTTATAGCATTAACCAGCCAACTTAACAAGACAGAATGCGGTTACAAAATAGCTCAAAGAAAATAAACCATCTATTTTACATGGATGACTTAAAATTGTATGCTAGGAATGACAATGAGCTGGAAGGTCTTCTGCAAACTGTAAAATGCTTCAGTGAAGACATTGGAATGAAATTCAATTTGGATAAATGTGCTAAAGCTACAGTTTTACGAGGATCGCTACAACAAACTTCCTCTATTAGTTTAGACCCTGCTGTAACAATAAAAGATTTAGAACAAGGAGAAGCTTATAAGTACCTAGGTGTAAATGAGAGTGAAGGAATTCACCATAAGAAAATGAAAGAAAATAGTGCGTAAAGAGTACTATAGAAGGGTACGACTGGTATTAAAAACTGAATTGAATTTCAGAACAGAATTATGGCCATTAATAACCTTGCCATCCCAGTGGTCCAATATAGTTTCAACATCTTGAACTGGACTCTAAATGACATCAGACAAATGGATTCTAAAACAAGAAAGCTTCTTTTATAAGATGCATCATCCAAAAGGCTGATGTAGACCGTCTATACATACCCCGTAAAGAAGGTGGAAGAGGTCTTATTCAGCTAGAATTGTCATACAAGACAACAACTATTGGCTTACTAACTTACATGGAAACAACAAATGACTGGATGATAAAATTAGTGAAACAACATGAAAACAGAAAGAAAAAATATTCAATAATAAAAAGAAGGCAGTAAATACAAACAACATTTACATTTAGTAGATTCTGTAGTAAATCAAAACAGAAGCCAAGAATCAACTATTGCAGCAAAAGATATGAAAAAGAAAGCCAAGGATAAAGCCCTTGAACAGATGAAACAACGCTGGCAAGACAAACCTCTGCATGGCCAATATCCAGAACGTGCAAATAAACCCAATGTTGATAAAGTTAATACTCATCGATGGTTACGAGCATCTGGATTAAAGTCTGAAACCTTTTATTCTTGCAGCGCAAGACCAGAATCTTTTCACTAGGAATTTTCAGGCAAATATCATACATAATAATGTGGATCCAAAATGCAGGTTCTGTGACAAATACCAAGAAACAATAGACCATCTAATCTCAGGATGTTCTATACTTGCCCCTAAAATGAATATAAAAATCGTCACGATAGATGGGGCAATACTTACACTGGACAATGTGCAAACACTTTGGAAAATGTGTAAGCAAACACTGGTATGAACATCGGCCAGCGCCGGTTACAGAAATAGAAGATGTCACCATTCTATGGGATTATACCATCCACACAGACAGAAAAATTGAAGCAAATAGGCCGGACATTATTGTCAAAAAACCAGAAAGAAAAACTTGCCTACTAATTGATATGGCTTGTCCAGCGGTTGTAACATAGCAACCAAGGAATTTGAAAAAACTATCAAAATACAAAGACCTGGAAATTGAAATAGAAAAAATGTGGAAATTGAAAACAAGAATAATACCAGTGGTAATTCTTGGAATTATAAAAATGGAACAAAACAACACATTGAAAGAATCCCTGGAAACCCCAGCTTAGAGACATACAGAAAATTGTCTTAAAGTACAGCACACACTAAGGAGAACTTTGTCTATGTAACGCTAGCAACTTCATCGGAGATAAAAAAAAAAAAAAAAAAAAAAAAAATTAACATGAAATGTGGCCATAACAACACACCAACCTGCCTTAAGACTTGGTAGGTAGTGTGTCCATAGCAGAAAAATGATGATGATGATAATAATAATGATAATAATAATAATAATAATAATAATAATAATAATAATACCACCGTAGTATTACCCATCCTTATTTTGATCTGACTCTTGTAATGATAGAACATATCAACATGAGTTAGGTATTTTCGGGAACGATACAAGTGTCCTACCATATATCCAAAATCTGTAGCAAATGCACAAATATACGAGTCCAGTTTGCAGCCTTGATTGTGCTTTATAGTTGGAGCAAAAATAGGGCTTGCTCGGTCGTGAGGAAACGTTGCTTGGCTGACTGTACTGTAAGAGTACGTTCAGAAGTCAGATCGACTTTTAGCGACTTGACATCCAAATGTTTGAAGACGCTCCATTACACCGTAGCATCATATCCTTATATACAGAGTGGAATGGGAAAATTGTTTAATATCGCGCATGCGTGTTGCTTGTTTTTAATTTTGTCGACTGCACAATATAGTAGAGTCAGTTAAGCATCATCTGTGACGCAATTCACTCCAGCAGAAATTTGGCAATGGGATGCAGTAATGCTTGGCATTCGTACCGGAAGCATCAATGAACATTTCAGAATGTTTGGTTGTCTATATCAGGACAACGCAGAGGTGTCTGGAGGCCGTGGTTGAAGCTAATGGCAATTTTATTGAATACATTTACTCCTTAGTGTATGTATATATATATATATATATATATATATATATATATATATATATATATATTTGTAATTTTGGTAAATATATATGTTAAAATGAGATTTCAGTGTTATTTTCATTTTTGCGTAATTTAGACGACAATTTATTCATCGTACACTGTATTTCGAAGATGTGCGGAATATTCCTAGGCAGGTCAGTAATATGAAGCAGAAAGAGGGTAGGGCAGATGAGCGAACCTTGGACACACCAACATTGATCCCATGTGCCTCAGATTGTTGGCCATTAAAAAGAACATTCATAGACATACCTGAAAAGGAAGACTTGATAACTGGAAAATCTTCCGAGAAATTTCAGCGGTAGCAAGTTTGTGTAGCAATTTTCTATGCAAACAACTTAAAATGCCTTCAAGATATATAAACCGATCGCTTTCCAGGCGTGTTTACTGTCAAGTTCTTCATTGATTTTATGCGTGATGATATTAAAGGCATCAGAAGTAAACTACAGTGGACCTTGTGGAGCGAACACTGTACTGTTTAGCGCTAATAAGCTTATTTCTGTTGTGGTGACCGACAACATTTTTGTTGATATAGCGTTAAAAAACGTTTGCTTGTGGACTAATGAAATCTCATCTGATGATATTTTGAAGGATACTTGGGCTCACGTTATTTTACATAGGGCATACAATTCTATGGGCTTTCGAAATACTTCAGCCTTGCGCAGTTGTCAAACTTCTTTGTCAAATTTGGAGTTATTTGTCAATTTTTTTGGGAAAAGTTATTTTATCGGAACATACATATAACAACATTTAATGCGTATAAATTTCTCAGTTTGAAGAATATTTACTGTTTAATCAAAACAGAGTAGCCCAAATAAAGTTTGATTTGCTTTGTTTATTTAACTGCATGCCAACAACTTATGGCTGATTTGATGCCGAAATTTAATTTTCTTGAGAACTTTGGTAATTTCTTTTAGTGTTAAAATATATTTCTGAATTTTTTCTATTAAAATTTATTGCAGGAATCTAACATTTTACTATCAAAATGTATTTTTTCTTCCATATTATTTTGACCACACTCTAGAGGTTGGACACTATTTGCCCGTCGTTGAAACCCTAACAACTGTTGCCTTCCCTGGTAAGGTCAAACCTGAGAACAACAGCAATTAAGAGTTGATGCCATACCCATGAAAGCCTCCCATTATGGGGCCTTGCTACTGGATGTAGTTTATCTTCATATCCAATATGTCCCAAAGAAAGGAGTGGATGTTAGTTAAAAAAACAAACTTTAGCAAATTATGAAAGAGTTATTCTTTAAGATAAAAATTCTTGGAAATGTTTGAAAACCTATTCTGAATAGAGATAAAAGTAATGGAAAGCAACAGAGAGTTTGTAAATATATTATCGAAAAATATAGGGAAATAACGATAATATTAGCTACTTATCATATTAATTTGTTATATTTTCTTGCCTGACACCCATAACTGAATGCATATAATGTAGCCATGGAAGAGTTTAACAATTTATTAGTCAAAATATTGTTTAGTATAATTTTTTTGTTTTAAAATATTATTTTTTCCTTATTTGGAGATTATGTAGAAAACAGTTTGTTATTTTTTAAATGATGCATATTTTCTTAGGGATAATTTTCCAGGTACGATTTAAATAAAGAATACTGTAGAAGATTAGTTCTTCAAATCCATTAAATTATCAACGAAAAATGATCCTCCGACCACTTTGTCCTGTGTCCAATTGCAACTGAAACGAAATTGTACAATATTTCTTGCTACCCGGTAGGGAGACGTCACAAAGCAGTCTAGCATAGGTTACGTTATATCTATGACCTTTTTGGACTCCATTATAATTTGATCAGTTACTCTAAATTATCTTTTCGATATTCAGTTTTGTGACACGCTTCTAGTCCGAATTATACAACTGCATATGCTTGAATTTTATATCACTGATACGTATTTCACAATCTTGTTCTGTCCTTTTTTATAACGACCTCTTTAGATTTAATGACTAAATAGTTTTATTATTTTATACCCAATAGCAGATCTATTCAAGTTCAAGGATTACTGAATGAGGTTGATCCTATACTCGAAGCGGTTATGACAGTAGCGATCATTGGAGCTTCCATTTGTAGCTGTTCTTGGGAAGAAGAGCTCCAATTAAAGATTTTCTTAATGAAATACGAAGGGAATGAGAATATTTCGACCCTGTGCAGGTGACATATTGGATCCTAGATGTAAAAGTTTGAACAGCAGAATTTAAGGAATAGCTTGTTAGATCATCTTCCGTGATAAATTGAATTAAACAGTATTAACAACATTTACCGGCCTGAATGTCCGAGAAATTGCATAGAAGATATATCTCTGCCAACAGGAGTCGAACCTGTATTCTACACGGAACAGATATATAACCTGACGTTCTATACTATTTCGCTACACAAGTATCGCCTGGTTAGCAACGTCGAATTACTGCTTTTAAACTACAAATTTCCCATGATTTATCTCGAACGCTCATATCTGCTCGAAGCGTATAACTTAAACAAATGAAATGGATTAAGTTTGACAATTATTTTAATATATTTATTGTTTATACGTTATATTTATAGATACAAATATTTAAATAAATGCTCTGTTTATAATAAGGAGTATTAACATTTACTACCCTGAATATCCGAGAAATTTCATAGAAAATATGTGTCCTCTAACGGGAATCTAACCTGTATCCTACATGGATCTGTCATATAGCCTGAAGTGTTATACCATGTAGCTAAATGGGACAAATTGGGAGAGAAGGTTACAAGAAGATATCAACACTCAGTAAATAGCCTCAGTTTGCCTAACCTATATGAAGGGATTATCGGAGAAAATATGAATGCTCTATGCTCCATATAACATCAGGACAACCTTCAAAAGTGTTTCAACACTTCGCAGACACCTCTTCCGAGTAAGACACCACATAGAGGAAAATATGACTAAGGACTGTGTGTACGTCATCTCGTACAGCTGCGGTAAGAAATATAAAGGAGAAACAGGTCGCCTCCTTACGTTATGACTGCTTGTAC
Organism: Acanthosepion pharaonis; assembly: GCA_903632075.3. NCBI lineage: Eukaryota > Metazoa > Mollusca > Cephalopoda > Sepiida > Sepiidae > Acanthosepion > Acanthosepion pharaonis. The sequence goes on from CAHIKZ030002258.1 coordinate 2,233,014, forward strand.
ATCGTAAAGTGGTAACACGAGGAGAAACAGAAAAATCAGGCGTAGCTGAACTCATATGGAGGGAAAAACAATATCACTGCTGCCTGTGAAGTTGAAATAATAAACAGAGGACATCACTGGAAGATACGAAAACTTAAGGAATCAGAAGATATGCTATTCCAAAAAGATTTCCTAAACCATCCAAGAATAGAAATGAATACAATATGGAAACCAGTAATAAGGAATGCTAGAGAAAGCAATGAATAACAACAAACATTGCAATATAAGCTCTGATAAAAAATGATTACTAGCACATTAGTTTTATAAGTCCCAAAACTTCATAGACACATGTCCTCAAGGACACATGGCCCTGTGAATAAAGGCGTTGGTTGGATCCAGTAAATAGACCCAAAGTAATCAACACCAGGATACAGCAGTGTTGAACCAAATCTTGGGGAAATGGGTTAAAGGGAAATAACTGAGATGTCCGGAAGAGGTATGACCCATGGAATTAGAAAAATTTACCACTGTGGAAAAAATAAACGGTTCGATCGAAATTCCAATCAGCTGAAGAATGCTGGAACGTACTACGGCCGAAACATTGTGCATATGGCAACGAAGGTGAGGATAACAGCCCAAATAATGTAAATAAGGGGAACTATGTTGAAAAATAAAAAAAAAATATTTTAAAAGAAAAAGATTCCATGAGAATAACTTGGTCAGCCGAAATTTTGAGTCGACACTCGTACATCTTAGCAGTGTTAACTCCAGCACTAATCAAGAAGGCAATCGTAAAGAGTGAAACAGTGAAGCATTCACAGAATTACTACATTAAAGCGTTCTGAATATTTACAAATTGTGATATAATGGATAACTTGCAGGAGGGTTTAAACGTATAATTCCAATGAGGCTTGTTGGAGCGCCCAAAATTCTTTATAAGTAGAATTCTGAAAAGCGACGGCCAACGAAGCTCACTGCGGCATATTTAACAAAGGCAAGTGATTAATCATTGTCGTTGATAACGTTTGGATAGTTCATTGTGGAGACGGGGTCGTCATAATTGACATTCATTCAATTCCCTTGCCACACACCGTTAAAAGATGCTATACATTAAACTTACAAGTCTGTAGATTTTTCCAAATTATTTCGCATTGTGTCCGTGTTTGTGTAATTGTCTATTTGTTGATGGTATTATCTTATGTATTTCATTTTAAGCATGCATAAGTAATAGATAAATTATTGTCTACACATATACAATGACACAAAGACTGACAGACATGCAGACAGGCCAAAAAGAAAAGAAGAACGGTCCGACATATACATTATATATGATTAAATAAATTACAGACAATGTTTGCTTATTTTTAACATTATCCGTTCATACTCACGAATAACCTTCCTTGTATTGCTATGAAATGATGCGTAAAATGTGCTATAACTATGAAAATAGCTTTTATTTTCCAAGTACATTTGGTCTTCTTCCAAGATCATTTTAATACAAAACTGTGAGTTGTACAGATGTGCAAGAATCTAACAAAACTTTGTGTTGCTATCCATAATTAGCTGCTTTTCTTTGAGTTTAATTGTTTCGGTATAGAAGAAGAACGAAAGTACTGGGAAAATAAAAGCCATTTTCACAAATCAATTAATTGCAATACACGGAAGGTTATTCGTGAGTATGCCCGGATTATACTAAAAATAAGCAGACATGATGTCTGTAATTTTTTTATCAGACATGCCTAAAAAAGAATTTGGTGCCTAAAAACACATACATACACAAACTCACATATAAATATTTATATTTACATACGCTCTGTCTCTGATATTCAGCACTTTATCCCATAACTATAGCACACATTAAAAGTATATTTCTTCATATATATATATATATATATATATATATATATATATATATATATATCCATGAAAATGAAAGGCAGATTCATTCTGTCGTGTTTTATCTATTAATAACGCAGGTCTATAGATGTAATACACACTGTTTAAAATAAAAATAATGATGCCACGTCTATTTCAAATACGGGTATCCATTGTAAACGGGTCTGAAGCAACACACACACACACATATATATATATATATATATATATATATATATATATATATATATTAGAAAGCAGACAACTTTTAATTGAGCCTTCTGTTGAGCTCACATTGGATTACCTAACTATATATATATATATATATATATATATATATATATATATATATATATATATATATATATATATTGGGGAGAAAGGAAAATGTATATGGAGTAACATTTACATGTGTCTTTGTGAGTATGAGTGAATCTTGATAGTTCCAAAACAAATTCCACCGACAATTCCCTTGAATTTCTGCCCTCGAGTCAACCTTATAACGACATCCTAGCCACTTAGAATATGAGAGTTGTGCTAAGATATAATTAGCTAGACTTATTCACTACTATTTCTTTAGTAGTTTAGTTTTCAATGTCAAGACTAGTTTCGCCATCAAACTGTATTGACTGATATTTATATGATGGAATGCAAAATTCTTCCCAACTATTTTTTTCACAATGTAAATTTTGAATACTTTAATTCAGTAAAAGAAAAGGAATGCTGATTGAAAAACAACTGAACCAAATTTATTTCTTTTCTTTGGTGATGCGCTTAGAGCGCCTTAGAGGATTTGGGGGATATTTTTGAAGTGTTTAGTCCAGAAAAGTTACAGATACCTGGTTCAGTACCTTCAGTTGAATCAATAGACACTGGTTGTGGTACAGTATCTTCTGACTTGGCTAATTTATTTCCATCCGAATCCTATGTAGGATTTTGACTATTGTAACTGCTTCATGTACATAAATTGTTGTTCCCACCCTGGCAGAAGCGAAGTGATGTAAAAAAACAGTACTTTCTCTCTCATTTGGTAACATAACAAGAGTGTAATCGGGAACGTCAGATGAAACAGTTTCCCATTAATGCGCATGTACACCTCTCGATTTTAAAGCTCCACAGACTTCCGTTCAGACTCTGCACTTGTCCCTTCCCTCGTTAGATGTAATAGTAGCTATTCTTTTATCTTGAAAAAAATTCCTTAACTCCCTCGACATTAATATATGTCCTCTATCAGAGTGTATATAATTTGGCATACAAAATATGGAAAATAATAATCAATACAGCTGCAGTAAGTGTATCCCTACATGCGAAAATGAAAGTGAAATAATTATATACATCAATGATAAACAATAAATATTTGTTTCCTCCTCGATTTCGAGGAATCAGTCCCTTGAAATCTATATTCAATCTTTCGAAGGTTTGAATGGATTTGATTAATTTGCCTCCTCTTCTCACAAATCTTGGCTTTTCTATGTCACACATATTACATTTTTCACTCACGCTCTTTACATTCTCTGTTGAGTAGGGAAAATTGCTCGACCTGATCTAGTGCATCATTTTTAATACTGCAGGATGATATATGATATTATATAATTCCTTAAGGTCGATAATTACGACAGAAGCGCAATGTACACTCGATAACGCATCTGAGCATGCGCTTTTGATATCCGGTCAATATCTGATGCCATATTTGTAAGTGTAAAGTTCAATTCGCCAGCAAGGAATTTTGTCGTTTTTAGTGTTCGAAGGTTTATGCTTATCGAAAATGTAGCATAGTGTTTCTTAGTCCGTGAAAAGAATAAAATATTTACTTCTTAGGTAATGAATTCCTTCCGTGATTGCTTCGATGACCGTGTTATCTTCTTTTTCTACAGGGGAGTGATTTCGTTAACAGGGGTTTAGAGTTCTCGCCCAGAATGCAACTGGCTAGCCTCCTTGATTTACCAGCGCAGCTAAGCTTACTTAGCAAGCATATGTTTCAATTTCAAGGGATTTTTCCTCGTCTAGAGTGTGTACTGCAGCTCTTTCTAATTCCCTGTTCAAATATTCAAAGTAAATCTTTTTTGTAGTTAAGGGAAATATAGTGGGGGATTCAACGTCTGTAGTAAACGAACATTGCGATGATTTTCTACTGAGCTTTCATATTGCCTTGAGCAAAGATTTTCTCGTAGAGGTCTCATCCTTTCAGGATCTGGTCTTAACGGTCCCTATATTTATGTTATAGCCCAGAAGTGTTATTTTCGTTATTCTATAGAAATATTTATTCTCATTTAAAGTGAGACTGTACTTTTCCATCAGTTATTTGAAACTTGCCATGTTAGTGACATCTTCTATTTCATTAATACCGCAAATTGTTACGTCATGTATATACGCGAACGGTCTCTTTAGGATTTTCTTTTTGAATATTTCAGCTAAAATTCATTGAAACCCTGACACTCCATTTGTCAATCCAAACAGCTTCCTTTTTGAAATTATACAATTTTAAACCGGCTTTAAATGCCATGTAAGTGTGATCTGCTTTAATGAGGGGAAATTGATGATTCGCACTTTTAGGTCTAGATTAGAGTACAGACTATACTTTCCTATTTCTGAAACCATTTTTGTAATCTGAGGTATCGGATTTTAATGTAAAATTATTAATCATTTGTGACTAATCTATTTTTTTCGTTTCTCGTCCTTAGTTAATATCACTTACGCTTTCCACAGAGATCTGGGCTCAGTGATATCTGAATCCAACAGGCTTTTAATTTTCTTCCTTATAAATGCCTCCACTTCTATAGAAAACCTTCAGGGTTTCACGGATATACGTCTCCATTCAGGCGACATATTTTCAAACCTAGTAGTAGGTAAAATCCTCATGCTAGCTAGTCCACATAGTTTTAGATATGGACGGTCGCCCTCATAAAATTTCTTTTATACAGAACTTGAATGTCTTGTCCGAAGATAACATCAGCACATATATTATCCATTAAGTATGAATTATTTTCTTGTAAGTTTCTGTGCCTTCCGTAGGATTCGCTTTACATTTTCCTTCAGTTTTTAATAACAAGATATACGGAGCCATGTTGGCGGTAGAGTTAGTATGTCTAACCTACAAACCCATAGATTGAGCTGTCGAGAAAACTATGGCTACTTCCTGAATCTACTATCGCGTTAAGATTTTTTACTCGGGAGGCATTTTACCGTGGTTTTCGAAACTCTCTGTAGTCCGGTAGTTAACTTGCATATGACGGGTAATGCAGCAGAAAACTTAATACCTTCCAAATGATAGACTTTAGCGAAATTACCATCGTTCTGGCCATTGCAGCAACTCATTTCTGGAGTTGGACACTTACTTCTAGGATGCCTGGCACCTCCGCAGAAAAAAAAAGCTTTCTTTTGAAATGGATTTGCTAGAAGCGGATTTCCGAGAGTCCACCTCCTTTAGATTTTTTTCTTGCTGTGAAGTTAAGACGTTAGTCGCGGGTTTTGATACAGATCCCGCTTGAACACTTGTTTGGGCATCAGCCGAATTTAGGATATCCCTTTCACGCTTAGTTTCCAACTTCTGTGAGGGTGAGCGTTTTCTTTTCAAGAAGTCTCTGTCGACTAGGAGGTACAGATAACCGAGAAATAAAGGCATCTTTAATAGGTTCCTCTTTGTAAACTGGAGCGGTAAAATAGTTGAATTTACAGTCCTTCGACAGAATGTTCAATGATTGAAAAGATTAATACAAGTTTTCGCTAGCCTGTTGAGTTCTGGTTTGCAAGTACATGCCTGGCGTATATCTTACTTTTTTTCTTGAACGAAAGCTCTTGATGGAATGTTAATAGCTTCTTCAAAGTTTATATATTCGCTGAACAGTTTGTATACATCAGACAACACGTAATTCATAACAACATCCAAATTCTCACCCTCATTAATCATGAGGAAGTTTTAAAATGTTTCCATATTTTCTTTGTGTCAGGGTTCTTACTATATAGATCTTGAATTTTAGGTTTTAGAACCCTGTCCATGTTGATATCCGTAGCCAAATATTAAAAGTGAATAGAACTGTAATTATTCACTACTATTTTTCTAGTGATTTAGTCTTCAAGATTTAGTTGCAATTTATACGATATAGATTTGCGTATGAATACAAAATGAATTTCTTTATTATCTTCATTCATAATATATATATATATATATATATATATATATATATATATATATATATATATATATATATATATATATATATAGAGAGAGAGAGAGAGAGAGAGAGAGAGAGAGAGAGTAAGTAATGGATAGCGGCTTGGATTGAGGAATCGGAGAGCCGAGTTCGAATTCCAGTCGAATCCATTACATTCACTTACGTTCTAATAACCTTGGGAAAGGTATGAATCCTCTTCTTCTCACAGCTATGGGTAAATATCAGGACAGACTGGTTTCTATAGCCTTGGATGGCAACTGGTCTAGGAGAAGGACAACTCTGAATTCAAAACCTGCGGAGGGTCGTTTGGGGACCTTGTGGCACTTAATCTACCAGGTCTCTGCATTCGGTCCTTCAAAAAGTGTGGATGGACCTGCACAAAACTTTCACCAATATAATCAAATTCCGTTGTGCTGTTGTCCGGCTGTCGGTTTCTTGGGAACTGATCTGCATGACCCTCATACGTCGAATCCGACGGGAGATTCGAGTATATACACCGTATATACTCATTCATCATCCGACTTTTTTTTAATAAATGGGTATAAAGTTTGGTCAACAGAGTAGACAGGGCCAGCGGTACATACGTTAAGTTTATACCGCGTGTATTATGCGACCCACCACTAAAATTAGCTTCAAAATTAGTTCTTCAAATAGCACATAATGCGCGAGTATATATGGTGTATAAGTGTTTCTCACTTCAAAATCTAGCAACAATTCTATTTAAGCATGTTTGAACATGGAAGGTACAAATAAGGTTATAGGATCATTATGTTAATATTTACAAAGGTTGACAGTGTAGCTATGGGCTCATATCTCAGCTCTACTTTACCTACTTTCTTCATTACACTTATAAACATCTAAGTCTTTACAAATTTCTCCTTGCCTTCAATATATATTCGATATTTTCGTACTATAAAACTATACATTTCAACTTCAAAATGATAATAATCAACTTCAAAATGGACTTATTTTCAAGTAAAAAAATTAATCAACTCCAAAATGGATTAATCAACTTCAAAATGGATTAATCAACTTCAAATTGGATCAATCAACTTCAAAATGGAACAATCAACTTCAAAATGGATTAATCAACTTCAAATTGAGAAAATGTCAAAAAAACTAAAAGCAATCAACTTCAAAATGAGAATAAACAACTAGTTGATTGATCAATTTTGAAGTTGATTAATCCATTTTGAAGTTGATTAATCCATCTTGGAGTTGATTAATTTTTTTACCTGAAAATAAGTCCATTTTGAAGATGATTATTATCATTTTGAAGTTGAAAAGGTATAGATTAATTAAAAAAAAATTTAAGGAATCGCTTTCTTCTGACCAGATTGTATAATATCTTAATGATTTATTTGCCAGTGACAAATTTTTATCTTCCCAGAGAAAATTAAGATTCGAATTTCAATAAAAAAAAAATATAGGTACATTGCAATCACTTTAAAACATTTTTTTTTTTTTTTTTGCTTGACGATGACAAAATCCTCATACTAACATCGACTCAGTCTTCTGAGATCGTGAAAAGTCGTATCTGGGAAGACAGATTTATTAAATATATTACTTGGGTTTATAGAACATGGGTACACTGTTTTCTTCTTTACTCTTGTGAAACCTGAGAAATCTGTCCAAATACATATCAGGACTCTGAAAAGATTATAGGGTTGCTGCTCACTCGATGTCAAAAACACTTGAATATTTTTTTTTGAGACAGCTTACATTTCCACAAGTGAAACGCAAATCTCTAAATAAATGCTACATTAGACAAGCCATTTGATCAGAGAGGAAGATACACACATACTAATGCACTGAAAGACGAAGGAGTTAAAACTCCACGGCATAAACCAAAAGCAAAGTTTAGCGATTCAATAGCCAAGCCGCTCACAGCTTTTAAAATCAATGCGGATATCTGAAAGAAACGAATTTACGAGGTATTAAATATCTGAAGAAAAGACGTGCAGTCACAGAAAATAAAAATGACAACAGGGAGGTACAATCCTTTAACGTAAACATCAATTAAAACGGCCAAATGTCTAAAGAAATTAATTTTTCCAGATATACCAAGCCCAATTTGTATTAAAGTGTATAAAAATAGGTACAGGTTATTTAGACAGGTGAACTCTTTCAACACATTTTTCATTTCAACCTAAACAAAGCGATAATGTAACTAAAACGCAAGGAGTTACTAAGAGTAGGAAAGGATTAGAAAAATTTACTGAGGAGAAAGAGCAATAAAAGAACAGAATTCAGGTTGACATAAGATGACGAATCATGTTGCATTTAAATTTTTGAAGATTGCAGTCGATAGAGGGGCATGAAATTGTAAGATATTTCTAGCCGTGAGAAATGCGAGAAAAGGAATTATTAGAATATGACTTACGGTTATATCCAGCTATTTCAAGAGGAAAACTATGAAACCCAATAGCCAATGTCGTAGTTAAGAGAAATTTACTTGGTTGGGGTAACAAGTAGCAAAGCAATTTTTTTTCAATAATACAAAAATGTGCTACAAGGCTAAAAAGGAGGGGGATAGGGGAAGGCTATTTTTAAACTTAGCTAGCCACGATTACTGACCCACAGATAGCACAGAGTTCACTGTACCAAAATAACACATTCTTACTCACCATTTTTACTAAAGTCACTATAGTATGTCAAAATGTAATCCTAACTAGTATACATAAGTACAATTTGTCTGTGGGGTACCAAAAAGAAAAGTTCATTAGAACAACTGCCATGAATATATTTTAGAAAGGTCTCTGTGAAGCCACGTCAAGTCGGTGAGAAAGTCGAGATTACAGGGCAAGACCGATAGCATTATAGATCCTTTTTTGAATTTTGTCGATAAACACGAGATTTTGTTGTTTATCGTCTTCGCGGAAACATTTTAAATTTTTTGCTCTTTATATGAACGAATTTCAGTCACACAATTTAGAGGGCCCTTGTATTTGTTAAATTGTTTTATTTGAATTTAATTCGACGTGTCCATCTGTAGCATAATAATACATGCTTTATAATTTTAGTAACATACTATTTCCATTTGTATTTAGTAATTTATTTTGTATATAACTTCAAATCATATATTTTTGTTATCCACGTGATTTATTTAGTTTATAATTAGTGTAATAGTCTAAATTACCAATGCAATACCTAGCCTAACATATATGATAGGGTACGAGGTATATTCATAATCGATTAACAAGTCAACAGCTATGATTTATTTATCTTTCTATCTTTTTATCTATCTATATACAAGGTGTCCATAACGTCTCTTTACAATTTAAAAAATATATTACAAAGATAATTGATAAGATATCTTAATCAGATTTATTCTACGTACTAAGCTCTTATAAAAGTTTGTAATCACATTGGATTTGTTTATTTTAAGTATACTGTTGATGAAGGATGTACAGTTAAATGAACCCCTAACATTTCTAGACCAGTAGATTGAAAAGGATACTCTGCTGGACTTCTTACTATGAGGTTATATTATGTATACCGTGTATCGAACAAAGATACGGGATATCACTGATCTAAAGCAAAAGATCACTGATATCATTACGACCATTGATGAGGCTATGCTATTGCGGACATAGCAAGATATCGAGTACCGTCTTGATGTGGTTAGTGCAACTAATGGCGACCATATATAGGTGTATTAAATTAGTTAAAAAAACTTCAATATCTACATCTCATTTTTTAATCATTTCCACATAATTGCCCATTCATTTACTTTTGTAAAAATTTTTAAATTGTAAAGAGACTTTATGGACACCCTATATATATATATATATATATATATATATATACAGAGCATAACTATTTAAACATTGCTTCTACGAACATACGGACGCAAAGAATCAGTTTCGTTTTTTGGAAAAAAAAATAAGAATCATTATAATCTACACAAGATTATTTAAATCTTTCCATGCGTGGAGATGCAGCCATGCAGATTTTTACGAATGTTGATGTCGGGCATTATTTACCTACGTGCAAGCCCTCACATTTATATATGCCGCCACTCTATTCGCTAGTGCGCAAGAAGCAACGAAGCGGGAATTCTAAAACTGTGTCTGAATACGACATCTTCACATTAACATTCATATAATTATTCTAGGACGTATGTCTGTATACATGCGAGTGCACTTGAATGTGTGCATTTGAGAAAGACAGAATGACAGGGATAAAGAGAGAGAGAGAGAGAGAAAGAGAAAGAGAAAGAAAACGAATTAAAGATTAGTTGCCTTCTATGCATTTATGTTTCAAAGTCTTCATACGAATGAGGAACTTGATTACCAGTCGACGTTTTTTTTTCATGCAATATAATTCCTTCGATAATAAGCTTTATATATATATATATATATATATATATATATATATATATATATATATATATATATATATATATATATGGCTTTGCTTTTTTTTTTTTATTCCTTAGGTGTATTTTCAAGTTATGGGTTCGTTCAGGTTTAGGGCCAGTGTTAATTTTAGGGTTATGGTGAGGTTAATGTTCGTGATTATGTTTAGAATTGTGTTAAGTTTTTATTTACCGGGGTTAAATTTTAGAATTTCTTACTGCTTAGATGTAAGGTTAGCTTTATTTACTACTTAAGTTTAGATTTTATTCACTGCTTAGATTTAGTTTATGAGTATAGTTGGTTTATGATTAGAAGTAGGGTTAGGCTTATAATAAGGATGAGGGTTACTATTTTGGTTTAATATCTACGTATGTTTAGTTTTAGTTTTCCCCACTTCTTACGGTTACAGTTCAGTTTATTGCCTATTTTATTACTGTAAGGGTGTAAAACGTAGTCATATTCAAAAAAGAATAGCAAGTACTAACAATCACTCAACAAACAAAGAAATGAAATAGTCTCAGGATATCACTCACTGGCATAGATTGAGTAAAACCTTCAAACAAATCTAGAGGCATTTTCCTGAAAGAGAATAGAAAATGTACGTGATGCGATGGATAATTTGTCGTCTAAATTACGCAGAAATGAAAATTTTACTGATATCTTATTTTATCATATATATATATTTTCCCAAATTACACAGAAAATTGCTTGAAATACTAAAGCGTAAATATATTCAATAACATTGCAATTGGCTTCAACCCTGGATTCTAGAAGGCTTCGGAATCTCCAGCAACTCTTCTGGTTGGTTTTCTTGTTTAGATTGGTGAATGCTGCCATACTCCTTGCCTTCAGGTCATCTTTGGTACTACAAGGAGTTTTGATGGTCTCTCGCTCAGCTGCGCCCCACACAAAATAATCAAGGGGTTTGCAGCCTAGAGAGTTAGGCGGTCAGATGTAAGGGGTGATGCGGTCGCAGAGATTGTCTGACAGCCATGACTGTGTTCTTTTGCTTGTGTAGGATGATGCATAGTCTTGTTATCAAACATAGTGTCTACTAGCAGATGGCTGCTGAAGACACTATGGCGCCATACTCAAGACGGATGTGTACATCAGGTGCCTTGAGGAGGTAGTAGTGATGTACACACCGTGTAAGAAGATGAATTGAGGTATAGCTTCACCATTACTAGTGACCACTCCAAACACCTTCGTATTCGCCAATAATTTCATTCAAGTTTTTCCGAATCCACTCCACTGTCACCTAAACACTCTGAAATGTTCGTAATGGAACTTACGGCACGAATGACAAGTAGTATAGCATGCCATTTTCAAATTTCTCGCTGTGTGAATTGCGCGATAGTGCTCGTTTTCTCACAGACGATTGGCAACTAACTTCAGTAGACAAAATATTAAAAAAAACAAAAAAAAAACGAACAACACTCATGCGAGAAATTAAATATATAAAATGGCGACAATTTACCCATCGTACCCTGTATAGATGGCAGCAAATTAACAGCCCAAAATACAAATTGCTAATTGGATGTATAAAAATGTTGCAAGTACAAGAATTTTAATATCTGGGAAGTGTTTTAACAAAAAAAAAAATGGAAAAGTGCAACACCGAAATCAGAAGTCGCATTGGAATAGTAAAATATGCATTCCAAAAGCTAACAAAGTATTAAAGAAACAGGAAAATATTGGACAGGAAGGAAAATGAGGAGTGGAAAGAGGAGAGAAATAAGGGGAGGAAGAAAAAAGAAGAAGGAGACGAAAAGACGAATAGGAGAGCAAGAATGAGAAGCGGGGAAAGAGGGCGTGGAAAATAAAGAGAGGCGTATAAGAAGATGAGAATGGTAAAAAGAAGAAGAGGAAAAGAAGGAGAGACGGATGAAAAGAGAGGGTGTAAAAAGGAAAGGAGAAAAATGAGAAGGGTAGGATGAGAAGTTGAAGAGGAAAAGAAGGAGACGAAGATGTTAAAAAGAATAGAAAGAAAATAAGGAAAGGAGGGTGAGAAGGTGAAGAAGAAAAGATGGAAGGGAGGATGAGAAGGAGAGGAAGATTAGAAGGTGAGGAGGAAAAGAAAGAGAGGAGGATGAGATGATGAGGAAGGTATAAGGAGTGGGAGTAAAGTCGAGGAAGGTAAAAGGGAGAGGTGGAAAACAGAAAGGAAGATGAGGAGGTGAGGAAGGTAAAAGGAGTGGGAGTAAAGTCGAGGAAGGTAAAAGGGAGAGGTGGAAAACAGAAAGGAAGATGAGGAGGTGAGGAAGGTAAAAGGAGTGGGAGTAAAGTCGAGGAAGGTAAAAGGGAGAGGTGGAAAACAGAAAGGAAGATGAGGAGGTAAGGAGGATAAGTAAATGAAAACTCTTATGGACTGAACATGTGAGCAATGCCATAGATTTATAGAAAAAAGAAACAAAAAAGACACGCTCTTAACATCAAAACAGCGATAGCTGACATTTCTAGCGCATATTATGAGGAAAGAGGACATAGAAAATATGACACATTCAGGAGATACTGAAGTCAATATTGACAGAGAAAAGCGGCGCATAGTCTACCTAACAAGCTTGTGTAAATGGATGACAGAACAGGTTTAAGAGAAATAGCAAAAAGACGAAAATTTAGTAAGCGCTACGAAGGACAAGAAATAGTGGAATATCAGGATCGCCAACGTTCTTAAGGGCCTTCGCACATAGAATAAAAAGTTAATCTGGATTACACATATAACTTATTTTTGGTCATATAGTCTGGAAAATGGCGCCACACAGACGGAAAAGGTTATTGCATATAAGTAGCTAAATTTAGGCTTAAAGATCTAAGAAAAACGTACGTATTACGCATGAATAATTACATTAGCTTATTAAATTGTCTATTAATTTTTGCGGTTTGCTACTAGTTTTGAGTACGTAGTGTGGATTTTATATCACAATAATCATCGTTTGCTAAGGCTTTTAATCTTAATGCCATTAGCTATTTCATAATTATAACTATATGTGGTATAATTTGAATTTATGACACCCCAAATAACGAACATTCAAATTATACTAAATATCGGATAGGTGATGCTTGATGCAGGAAAAAAAAACGCACTACGGCAGTCCCCCACTCACTATCATATTTTTTATACGAATCTTAACTTCGGCTGCGACAGTGATTTTGTTGGTGGGTGCCTGCTGGGAATCGAACTGACAACACGAGAAAATTACTCTTCCAAATGAGCCCGCGTTTGCATCTTCCCATGATGAGCGTGTAAGGAAAATGATAAAAGGTTTATACTGTATTTATTTAATTTTTTTTTTCTTCCAAGACATGGAAATAATCTTTTGTTTCCACCCGTTTCTGGTCGCATTTAGCACGGAAATTTCCGGTTTCAGATTGGGCGATGTATTGCCTTAATATAATTTCTTCCCGCGGGGCACGAAAATATTCTTACGAAGTCATAAACGATTTTTATCTTTAGCTTTCAATTTATATATCCCTGTCCCTTCCTACGTCCCCGGTCCAGTTTTAACACGCACACTCGCAAGTATATATATATATATATATATATATATATATATATATATATATATATATATATGTGTGTGTGTGTGTGTGTGTGTGTGTGTGTGTGTGTGTGAATCATTTCAACTCTAGCAGTTGATAATGGTTACTGTGAGTGGAAGGTGGTGGTTGAAAGGACAATAAAAGAATAAAATAACAGTGTTAGAAAAGACAGATGATACGATGGCAATAGAAGTTCCATTTTAATTTTTGAAGATTACAGATACTAAGAAAAAAAGAAACCATGGTATAAATCACGGTAATATCTCGGTATTTCAACAGTAAATCGATGGAAACTAGTTGCCATTTTAGTAGGACAATTAAAATTTGATCGAGGCACCAAGGTATAAAGCTCATCAATATATTTATAGACACGATGTAGAAAAACCATGTGCGTGAATACTTAGTTAAATATTTTCATCTTAGATAAAATCATAGACAGAGTACTTGATCAATTTTTTTTGTCTTAGCAATTCACCCCTGAAGATGACCTTGGATGGGATTGAAAGTACTTGGGAAAATAAAAGAAACGCTAATAACAACGAGTACCGTTCAACGTACACCTCTATCTGCTTATTATTGACACTCTTACTTTGTATATATCCGTTCTTTCAATACACTTGTTCAACCTAAATCTTCATCATCTGTGTCTTTCTTTCTAGCCTCTAAAAAGAACACAATAACGATATTAAGAAATTGATTCGTGAATTTCAGATGATTAAATAAGAATAAATTGACATAATATGTCTAGATTATTGAACCAAACTAGCTTGACTCGTCACTGTGCTGGTGGTATCACAGCTATGACTAGCTCTGACCATCTTCGACAAACTATGACAAGCTAAGACCAGCGGCCCGAATGAAAACACTCGGGCCCCCTGTTAAAAACGGATCTTGTTTCACAACCCGACTCAGTGGTTGGACAAGTATATATATATATATATATATATAGATATATATTAGGAAATGGACTAAATCCGACAATTATTTTAAGACATTATTATGTTTATACATTCTTTTTATAGATACAAATATTTAAGTAAATGCTCTGTTTATAATAAACAGTATTAAACAACATTTTCCGCCCGGTAAAAGATGTTTAATAATGTTTATTATAAACAGAGCATTTACTTAAATATTTGTATTCGATCTGAAGTGTTGAATACCTCGGTGTTCACGAAATAAATTGTAATCGAAATAGATAATTAAATTCTCCATTTACGTACTATCATTTTATTGCTCTGTAGTATATATTGAGCTCTCCCTGGATTTATATTCTCCGGAGTTACCCTTTCCAGTTGATATATATATATATATATATATATATATATATATATATATATATATATATATATATATATATATAAAGAAATATACTCATAAGGTGTGCTATATTTATGGGATGAAGTTCTCAATATCACAAATAAATAAATAAAAGTATAAAAGTGAAGATTGAAGGCAACACTTAGAGGCGACAGGCTTTTTTCATGCTAGATGCAATCGTCAGGCCTATATATATATATATATATATATATATATATATATATATATATATATATATATATATATATGGTGTATTAAAACACACAATTTTTGTGGGAGGGATCTTCACTCCAAAAAGAAGTACAAAAGTCGATATAAACATATGTCCGCAAATCCTTCCTTTATGATTTATAAAGTTTGAAGTTTACGGTAGGCGCTGTTAGACGTACAATACAAGGTGCAATCCAAAAATACATTTGGAAACTTTGGTTACAGGTTCCTGACATCAAAGCAAGGTAAAATGTCCACATAAACATGTGTCCAAAAGGTGCGCAAAAACGCAGCAACTTATAAAATATATTCAGAATGTCCTCCGCTAGCTTGTACACACGCATGCACACCTCGAATCATTGATTGGCGGACCTTTTCATATACTTCCATAAGGTTTCGAATAGTTTCGCAGGCTTCCCTGACACGTTGATGAAGCGTCTCTGCATTATTAATGTCTGCTGCATAAATCAATTGTTTTGTGCAGCCCTAAAGATAAAAACCGAAGGGAATGAGGTCGGGTGAACGTGCAGGCCATGAAACTGATCCCTTCACCTACATATCCATCTTTCATGGTAGATTTCAGGTATGCATCGGGAAGAATGTGACTATAAAGTGCTGGAACTCCATTATGTATGAAACACATTTGTCTTCGTATTATCAGGGGCAGGCCTAGAAGTATGTTCGAAATATAGTCCCTGTATAAGTCGTTTCAGCAGAACATATGTCCCTAACAGTCACCTACAATCCAAGCCCACACATTAATCGTAAACTGATGCTGATATCTAGCCTGTACGGTACCATGAGTATTCCGTTCCGCCCACAAATGTTGGTTGTTATTTCACCTCTTCAAAATAACCCTTTATCCGTAAACGAGACTGAAGAGGCAAAACAACGTATCGGCAATATAACATCAAAAATGTTATATATGCAATAAACCATCATGCAAATGTTCTACCGTTGTGATGATCAAAGGGCGAAAACCTTCCAAACGTTGCAAATGATATGAATAGAGGAGCTGCTCTTGAAGTAACCTCAGATGTAAGGGCCATTTGATGAGTGCTCATGACTGGATCGTCCCCGACAGCCTCTAGAACGTAAGAGCGGTCTTAGTCTTCCTGGATCCATAATTTGTGGTGCTACTTATCCTGTCTCAGCAACGGTAAACAGCAAAAAAGTTTGGATGACCCGACTGCCTTCGTCTCGGAAACGAAAACTGATACAGCCGTGCAGCTCACGTCCATTATAATTCGCGCGACTGTATGTAAAAGTCATATCTGCCTCGTCACCTTAAGAATGTCGTGTAAATGCTTAAACTGAACACTTCTCAGTTTACTCACTACTCTTGTTTCATCCAATATAGCTTTAGCCAAGCTGCAACCATAATCATAATTTCATCTTATGAGGCTAGCGCTCGCACACGAGCGGGTAGACTTTTCAATTCCATGTGGCATGCCTTTTTGGATAGAGTATTTTCCTTTTCCAGCTCTTGTGGAATATGCCAATAAAGATGAGGACTTTTTGGATATCTCATTTATTCATTTTTTGTCTACCGGTTTAAATATTCGAAAATTTGAAGAAAATAATTCTTGCAGATTCGGTCTTCCGTTGGCTTTATATATATATATATATATATATATATATGCCAATATATATATATATATATATATGAGGACTGTGTGTTTGACATGATTAAACAGTATATTTATTCATTTTTGTCTACCGGTTTAAATATTCGAAAAGCGTTATTGAAGAAAAATATTCTCATTCTTCCATTTGTGATATATTCGGTAATCATTATCGGAATCTTCCGTTATGGTCCCATTTGTGATATAAAAGAGTAATCATTAAAACATTTGTGATATAGAGGAAGAGTAATCATTATTAGAAGCTCTTTTATGGATATATATATATATATATATGGATATATATATATATATATAGCTCTTCCGTTATGACCTTCCATTTGTGATATGTGTGTGTGTATGGACCTTCCATTTGTGATATAGAGGAAGAGTAATCATTATCGGAGCTCTTCCGTTATGGACCTTCCATTTGTGATATAGAGGTTTAATCATTATGTGATATAGAGGGAGTAATCTTCCGTTATGGATCTTCCATTTTGATATAGAGGAAGAGATGGAAATGACAGCTCTTCCGTTTTGGATAAAGACATTGAAGCAACAATGGACTCAGTGCGTTGGTTTTACGTCCGATGCGTGACTGGATCTGTCAGTACAAATTCAACCGAGCAACAAAACCCACCATTAAATTATAATTTGTTTTAAATTATGAAATCTACTCATTCTCACTATTTACTGTCATTTTCCGCTCGAAAACCTGCTGCGAAAAGCATGTCATTTCGACGTTTTCCTACCTTCCATGTACTGCCTTCAGTTTCTCTGACTTTGTGCCACTCTCTCTATTACTCTCTCTCTCTCTTTATCTATCTATCTGTCTATCTATCTATCTATCTATCTATCTATCCCCCTCTCTCTCTTTATATATTTATATATATATATATATATATATATATATATATATATATATATATATATATATATATATATATATATATATATATATATATATATATATATATATATATATTAATGAATTTAACAATATAACAAATTATACTCGTCCGGAAAACAATGAGTACTTTGATATGTAAATAGACAGACCAATATCCAAGGGAAAGAAAAGGCACAAAAAAGAAAGAATAGAGAACATGTACGTTAGCCGAAGACAATCGTCTAGAATGCAAAGAAGAAGAAAAAACGATACGAATGAGTAAAATAACGAAGTAAAGTGCTCAATACGCTAAGTAGAGCAAACCTAATTAAACCTAAAGAGTCAGATAAATCTACCAAGGTTTCAATTACGCGATTCCTCAGGGCCCTGACGATCCGCGTAAGTGAAACCATGGCAGGTTTATCTGGCTCTTTAGGTTCATATATATATATATATATATATGCAGGTTGCTTTATGGTTAGAACGTTCGCCTTCTGACCAAGAGAAACGGGTCCGATTTTCACCATGGTCAATTTTTCATGTTATCGGACAGGAGCGGTCGATCTCAAAGTTTGGTATTTTTGGAAAGTGCCTGAAATCCATACACCGGTTGACCCAAGCCTTTTGAGTGGCACTGGGTTGACGGAAGCCTTGGGAGCCGTCCATAGCTGTGCTAGCACGAAGTCACAAGACATCGTGGCCGAGTGGTTGAGCGTTCTGGACTTGTTCAAATTGCTGATCACGCTAGATTAGACGCTCTTTCTCAGAAACATTCATTAAGGTCTGTTCAGCATATTTTATAAACCAGAAAGCAGGCGTATGCAATAGGGATTGGTTAAGCGCCCGAGGAGACGGATATCGACTCTAATACCCCAGGAAAAGGCATGGTTACGTTTTGCTCTAGTTACAGGTTTAATAACAGTGCAGATTCTATGAATGCTATGTGTCTACCCAGTCTTTGTAATGATCAAATGTCCTCTAAATGCATGAACTTGTCAAGATAATGGGAGACTATATGACTCAAAGATGTCTGTAGGAACAGATGGAAGCTTGTAGTAAAAATAACAACTAATACGGCAGAAATTTATATAAACAAGGATCAATTCATTCATAACGGATCTGGAGGATTTTGTATACTATTTGAATTGTTTGCGATGATGGATGTCTCGCCATTTAAATCATTAACCTTTGCATTAGTTTTGTGTGAATAATTCATGTATTTGTAAATTGATTGCACGTTTATTGTAATGTATATATATATATATATATATATATATATATATATATATATATATATATATATTAATAATTTCAATATATATATTAATTTTTATAGATATTAAGACTTAGAAACCTACAAATAGATAATTTGCTTCTCCTATTTCCCTTTTTCTATTATGGTATCAATTTACATTAGATGTTAACTCTTCATTTACGCAATTTCCATCCACACGAAGTATCCTATAATTGTCTGCCTTGATCCCATAATATTTCTTACCGCCATTTTTTATATTTTCTTTCTTGTTTATCGCTTTTATTTTAACATTTGGTTATTTCTTTCTTAACTAGCTCATTTATTTCTGATCTCATTATTTCAACTTTTTTTTTCTCAAATGAAAACATTCCTTCGATTAAACACTATGTGAATATTACAGATTTATTCAAGCTTTTTAGACTTATACTGTATTTTTTATTCGTTTGATTTTTTTTTTTGTCTTTGATTTCCCAAATTTAGGATCTTTCTTTTCAATAGCTTTAACAGCGTTAGTTCTTTTTTTTATTCATTTATTTATTTCTAAGATGCTTTTGTATTTCTCGTTTGTGCCGCCATCTTTTCTTTTCTGTCATCTGTTTTCTTTTCTGTTGCAATTTTGTTGTGTTTTATGTTTTCTCATTTAAATTTAATGCATCATTAATTCTATCATTTCTTCATTTTTGGTTTTCTTTCATTTTCTTTTGCTTTTATGTTATTTTTTATGCATGATTTCTTGATTTTAGACGTATCTGTTTTTTTATTTTTTTTTTTCATGTAATATCTCATTAATTCAGTCCATTTTGCTATACATTTTTTTCATATTCTTATTTTCTACTCTTATCCCGGCCACTCTTGATTGTTTTTTATTCATTTAGTTTACTTTCTCCTTTTGTTTTCGCCTTATTTTCCTTCATCATTATCACCTTCCCTCTTTTTTATTTCTATTCGTTCTACCTCCTCTATTCGTATCTTTCTTTTTTTTTTACACCTCTTCGTCTGACCTCGTCATTACCGGACTCATATTTTCCCCATTTAATCTTCAAAATTTACTTCCTTTACCCTTCTTAATTCCATCATTTCCAGTTTCTCTCCCACCCGTCATAATAGGTTCGTGATGCCGGCCATATCAACCTATTCATCTTCAATATCGTTCGCGAGACATTATTAACTTTTACAGAACTGGTGTCTGCCATTGCATTTAGCAGCGACATCTACGCCACGAGATAGACGAACTGAAATCTCGATTATGAGTCACGTCATCTTCTCACCGCGCTGCGATTACGCCTGAATGACGATTGACGAAGATAACATGTGAATGCTGATCCCAGGACTTGGCCAATCGCGTTTGCCTTCCATTAAATTGTCGGCTCATCGGATGGTGAATAAAGCAGACCAAACAGGTAGACTATGAAATTAAAGAAATGGGAAGAGAGAAAATTGCCGAGTAATATATACATAGATGTATGGATCAGGGTAGGAATTCGTCTTCTCTGTGCATGTGGATATTTGCATGTATATCGAGATTGAAAATAAATTCGGTTGCTATACATGCAAATCGTAGATGAAAATAGTGCAACTTGGGAACATAAGGGCCTAATGAAACCATATCTATCTATCTCTCTCTCTCTCTCTATATATATATATATATATATATATATATATATATGTGTGTGTGTGTGTGTGTGTGTGTGTGTGTGTGTGTGTGAAAATATATAGAAAATAGGAAGGAACTGGTTAGGTAAATAATCCAAAGTTCCTTAGTATTTTAGTTATTATTTTTAAAAAATAGTGCTCGATACAAAAGTAGAGCATAAATATAATTATTTTTTTAAAAATATGATTCCAACTCGCGACATAAGAGGTCTCATGTTTCAAAACAAGAGCCGAAAAATTCAATATAATTATTTGAATTAAATGGAGTTAAAAGTCTGTTCCATCATCAAGCGAAATTTTATTCAAAAAAATTTCGCTTGATGATGGAACAGAGCTTACTTTTAACTCCATTTAATTCAAATAATTATATTGAATCTTTTCTTGTTTTGAAACATGAGACCTCTTATGTCGCGAATTGAATCATATTTTTAAATAAAAAATATATATATATATATATATATATATATATATATATATATATATATATATATATATATACCAAAGTGTAGGAGAACGAAGAGTAGGATTACAGCGTTCAAAATATTAATTTAAAAATAGTGCTCAATACATAATGTAGACCCGTAAGTATTTATTTATCTCATGCAGTATTACATTAGAACATACACATATCCACTGCAAAATTGTATATATATGTATGTATGTATGTATGTATGTATTCGCGTGCATCTGTCTGTTTATATGTAATGGCAGGTGATTATAATGCAACTTCAACTACATTTTGAAGATATTAATATAAGTGATTATACATATGCATATCTACAATGGTGCACAGTTGAAACATTAGTGTTCCACCATGAAGCGTGAGTTCGAATATGACCGTTGTCGATCCTTGAATTTCGCGTAGACCGTTGGGAAATGCTTGTAAAACATACCACGCGTTGTGCATTTTTAGAGAAAATATGAACGCGATACTGCTCTGAAACCGTCAATGGTTGTGAAACATTGTCAGAAGATTTGTCCGTACCATACTTGTTCAACTGTTGATCATGCCAGATTAAGGCGTTTTGGGTTTGACGATAAACTACAGACGCGTCCTGAGTAAGATGATAAATTACGTCCAGCAACAATGCCACTGACCAGGAGGTTCTGAGGAGCTTGGTACCAACTCTTAATTCCTGGTGTTCCCAGGTCCACCCTGACACGGGTTGGTAGCACCTGTTAGTGTCCCAGCTATGGGCAAATAGGTAACCCTGAAATTAGGGTAAAAAACATTATGAAAGTGTAAAAATAGGTTTTAATACCAGAATATTACCAGCGATACATTTTTGAAGCAAAAATATTACCAGTAATAGATTTTTGATAAAACAAACTATTAACAGCAATACAAATTTTGTCGGCATTACATAACCTATTGAGGCTGACATGCCGTAAACCAAACCATACCAAACCATACCAGATAAAGCACTTTCTCTCAGGAACTATAAATAATGTTTACTTAACCTACTTGCAATATAGACTAAATTTTGAATTATGAGTTGAAGCAACACCAGTAGGTGTCTGCAAGACAGCTTTGCTAACCTTCAAGCAGATGTCTTTAATCTTAAACGAGACAAAAGCCAGCAGCGCACACACACACACACACATATATATATATATATATATATATATATACATAAAGAGTGAGAGAAGAATTTCTTAAGCGTAGCTTAGATGTGGCACAATGCCAAATCTACGGAGGACCCACTGAGGACTGACCTCACTACTCAGCGAGACAAGATTATTAAGCGTTACACCAGTTCGAAGTAGTCCTGATTTGCTAAGTGTAGTGGTACAAGTGTACAAGTACAAGTGTAGCTTAGTTGTGGTACAAGCCCTAAAGATGGTAGGGGCACTCTCTTCGGGATTGAGCTAACTATTCAGTCCTAACTGATGTTGACAGTCATGTTAGCTAACTATTACACAGCGTCGAAGTATCCAATAAATACAGTGCGGTGCATAATTATAAGGCCAGATGTATTTTTACTTTAGATTTTTTTAATACTTTCTATATTATCATATAGTGTTAATAATCTGAAAGTTTCAACTAATTACTCTGATTAGAAAATCAGTTATTGTAAAATTATTCAAAATCACGAACAACGATTGGTGTATAATTATAAAGCCTTTAGAAAACTTGACAAAAACGAAAAAAATATAGAAATTAACATTTAGTTTGTTTTCCGGTATTGGCTTTTACTTCAAACACTATTTTTTTATAGAATAAATTAACGTTTTCGTTTTGTTTAATTGAATCCCAGTCATTCAAAATTTCACTTTTGAGCTCTTTCTTTTTATTAAATTGATGCCCATTCTTGTATACTCGTCTAACCAATATTCCCCAAATGTTCTCGATCGGACTGAGATCGGGTGATCTGGCGGGCAAATCGATAACATTGATTCGTTCATAGTTGACCTGGCTTTGTGAACAGGGGCGTTGCCCTGTTGAAACACCCAATTATGACCACCAATTTTTTTTCCATAAGACAAGAAAGCAGTAGACAACAAATTCTGTTAACCCAAAACATCAATATGCCATTTAAAATAGTTGGAGCTTTCCCTTTGAATCCGAATGACACCCAAATCATAACACTGTCTCCTCCTTGCACACGCCTAGATAAGACCAAATTCTCCTTTCAGAGGTCATGCCAATAATAAGATAACCCATCCGGATCGTCCAAATTACTTTTTTTCATTGGAAAATACCATACTTTAACATTACTTGACGAAAGTCATATGAACTTTGGCCTAATTGAAGCGTTCTGACATATGGTGCTCAGTCAATCATGAAGCGTTCATAAGCTTGCCATAACTGAACTGAGACGATCGGTTAACTTTTCTCTAAACCGTCCAGCGTGAAACACCCAATTCCAGAGATGCCTGGAACTTGGAACACGATTGCTCTCCTCTTTTTTGATCACACTTAATTTCTTGTATCCTACGGTTCTTTGCCTTGCTCCATATTCCGTGTTTGATAAAAAGTTGTTAATAATCGTTTTTGAACGCTTAATTTTAACGGTAATTTCTCTACTATACAAGTTTTCATTTTTAAGTGCGATTACTTGACCTTTTTCAAATTCACTTAATTTTCTACCCAAAGGCATAATATATGTCAATTTTGTAAGGCGCAACTTCAGCTCACTTACTCCTAATAATGTATTTTTAAGCGATTGTTGATTGAAATTATTCTAACTTGCAATGCTATTTTTGAAAATAACCTTATAATTATGCACCAATTTTTTCCGAGTTTTTGAATATTTTTACAAGTGATTTTTTACTCATAACACTTATTTTAAAATTTCAGATTATTAATATTATATGTGTGTGTGTGTTCGTATGTGTGTATATATATATATACACACACACACACACACATATATATATATATATATATATGTTTTGAACAATAAAACAAATTAAAAATATTAAAAAATCAAAATATTCAGACATACTGTGTTGTATATTAATATTCTTTATTATTTCAGTTTGATTACTCGATTAGTTTCGGCCAGCATGTGGATCATCAGGGAAAAAAAATTACTTACGATCTGCAACATGTGTACAGGATGGGCCAACAATTTTGGCTTACATTTCTTTAACTATTTCTTTTTACATCCTCACACTTCCGAACCGTTCTGTCAGCAAAATAGAGCCACTTCCCATTATGATTTGCCAGTAAGGGACTACCTTACCCAAAACTTTCTACAGCGTAAGTTCGCTAGAAGTGGCAACATCGAGTGGCCATCACGTTCACCTGACCTAACAAAAATGGTTTTCTTTTTTGTTGTGTAGTAAATAACAAAGATTATTAGCGAAAATCTCACCACAGTGAACGAATCAGAAGAGTACATCTGAGAAGTGTATATTGAAATTGATGCAGATCTGGATTTGTGAAATGCAGTGTATCATAGAGGTCTGTAGAGGTTCATGGAATATTTTATGTTGAAGGATGCCATTTTGAGCATATAAGGGTTTAAACAATGCTAAAATAAATATAAGTAAAGTGTTAATCAAATATGCATAAGCAGATTTGAACTAATATGATTATAACTAATAAAACTAAATTTAATAAAATGTTTTTAAAAACATATAAAGTGCATATCTACAAAGTGCAAACCTAATTTTGACTCACAGTGTAGAAATCCACACTGCATGTAAATGAATGTTTCATGACTTAGACGATGCTCAGATCATATAGATCACTGCATAAATGTTGATCTCTTAATGCATGTCATCATGCAGTTATATATACCACATGTACATTTCGACAAAGCTTTCCTATGTGATTATTTGCATTCATTCTACATAAATCCATTTTAAAATAGACATGCACACACACAAAACACACAAAGCACACAAACACACACAAACACACGCACACACACACACATATATATATATATATATATATATATATATATATATATATATATATATATATATATGTGTGTGTGTGTGTGTATGTATTAAAGTGAATCTTGGTAATCCGTATAGATAATCCCAAGGAGGATGAAATCCGGAGAGTTCAATGTTAAATCAGAGCGATTATTTTAATTTGAAAAATGAATTTAAATTTAAATTTAAATTCATTTTTTCATCCTTGGAAGTGAAGTATAATGAGCCGGGGAAAAAGAAACTCCCTGGGGAAATAAATTATGACATAGATCCTTAAATTTTCTGTTTTCTTTACATTATATATATATATATATATATATATATATATATATATATATATATATATATATATATATATATGTAAAAGAAAACAGAAACTTTTAATAGCTATATATTTTAATTTTTAATTCTAATTTCTTATATATATATATATATATATATATATATATATATATATATATATATATATATGTGGATAATGTTTCTGAAATCGGAGTGAAGAGTTCTAATTCCTGTCAGCATCGTAATATTCATCTAGGAAGTGTATGAATGTACCTCTCCTACCCTTAACTCTATTTAAGAACATATTCAAACACTAAAATAATTACGAGTGCATATATCTATCCGTATATAGATATATATATATATAGCGATTTACTAACCGGAGATAAGATGTGACACACGGATGAATGTATTGAGCACACAGTACGTGTATATAATGATAATGAATGTATCTTTTTTAGGAAGAAAAACATATAATTAACACGCACACGTATTACCCACACACACATTTATATATATATATATATATATATATATATATATATATATATATATATATATATATATATATATATATATATGTGTGTGTGTGTGTGTGTGTGTGTGTTCTTATGGGGTTTTATGATTGTGACGAATATTCACAATGCATTTGAAAGCTAGATTATTTGTTTGGCTTCAACAAATAGGTTCTTGTAAGAAACTTGAATTTATTCGCCCTGTGCGAGAATATCGTTTGCCGCAGGAGTTCACGCGAGATTTAAACAAGTAAAAGTTAGAAACCATAGCAATGTACTTTTTCTACAGTGAACGCTTCTAGTTACTACGGCAGAATAAAACTTTGTGTTATATATATTGTAACTATTCGAAGAACTTTTGCATTTCTTTTCGCTTTCATCATGAAGAGAATTTACCTGTGCTGGCCACCTTAGAATCCAAAACTTTCGATGTTAAAAGGCGTAAGTATGCATGAAAATAGACGAAAAAGGAAATACTAAATAAGAATAGGAAAGAAGATATTAGATAAGGAGAGAGAAATAGAGAGAGAGGGGAAAAAGAGAAGGTAAATATTGAATAATATATTCATAAAACATCGTTGGCGATAACTAAAGAAAAGAAAGTTATGGAAATCAAGACAGAATAGAAGAAAGTTAAGATGATATTGAAGAGGATAAACGGAAGAAAGACATAAAATCGAAACATGTACGATAATTTAAAAAATGTAATGAAATACGTAGAATATTCAATTAAAACTTATTCTCTCTGGAACTGGGTTGATGGTTGCCATTTTGTATATTGACCTAAACTATACGAGGCATCTCGCCGTCGAATCATGATTAGCTAGCTATTCTAAAAAAATGACAGCAAATCTATGGAGATTAGATTTATCACTGAGTGGAATTGTATATTTATACGCTAAATTATGAGATATGCCGGGATGATAATAATACTTCAGATTGCAGATAATTGTGTAATTACGAATAGCTCTTTCGATTTTACAAACACCATGAGCTCTCCAATATACAATGAATAAATGGCTTGTTTTACTTTAGAGAAACTGAAGGCGCGATTGTTTTCGAATTTGTTTTCCATCCTACTCTTAGAAATACTGAAAAAGAAATTTAAAAAATCATGAATATGTAATTCTGGGGATCGAATCTTTGCAATTCAAATGCATGCATTGCTTTAACTATGACAACATTATCACGCTGTTTAACATTCCAATGACAATAACTTCATTAAAAAGTTATATCATCGCCCAGACAAATGGAAGCCACAAGGCAAAATCAGAAAATTGTTAAGATTATATGAGTGCAAAAAGTTACTACAGGCACAAGGGGCTTTGAGCATAAAAAGCTAACATCCATAACTCCACCAAAATTACGTCAAATACCAAACACCAAACACTAAATTTTACTAACAAAAAAATTGGAAGGCACGAACTCCCTTGCATAGGCGAAAGATAATAGAACCCAACATGGCTCATATTAGCCTAAAGTTCTTAGACAGAGGAAAAGGTATTTATAAATACAAAAGACAAATTAGAGAAATTCATTGGCATATTGAAAAAGT
This sequence comes from Acanthosepion pharaonis, assembly GCA_903632075.3. NCBI lineage: Eukaryota > Metazoa > Mollusca > Cephalopoda > Sepiida > Sepiidae > Acanthosepion > Acanthosepion pharaonis. The sequence goes on from CAHIKZ030002258.1 coordinate 2,260,634, forward strand.
AAATAAAATATAATCAGAATAGAATTTAATTGTTTTTTAATCAATTATGCATGCATATATATATATATATATATATATATATATATATATATATGTACTTCGCCAGTAACCAGGGAAAGGAGGACACGGATGACGTATTGATATTACCCGTGTTTGTTCTGTCGGTTTCGAACTCGGCTCTGGCGCCAATCTCAGTTCAAAATCATCACGCAAATTTGGGTCTATCAAGAGCTGAGGAGTTTATCAGTCAAAGTGGGATAAACTAAATAGTTAAATAGTTCGATAAGTAATGTCTCAGTTGTTATCCCGGGCATTTTCACGTCGGATTAGTTCTTTTAGTTAAAATATAAGGTGCAGAAGAATATATATGGCCCGAAAAGCTAGGAGCTAAATCTAGTTACCAGATCCATTTTTAAATAAAACTTCATACTAAACACTTTTCTCTCAGATCTGTTTCTTTTAAAAATTATTGTTAATAAATGAATTATAAGTATTTTAAAATGGGGCGTTACTTTTCACCTATATATATATATATATATATATATATATATATATATATATATATATATATATATATATATCCATATATATATATATATATATATATATATATATATATATATATATATATATCCATATATATATATATATATATATATATATATATATATATATATATATATATATATATATATATATTTATATATATATATATATATATATATATATATAGATATATAGATAGATAGATAGATAGATAGATAGATAGATAATCGTCCATTGTAACATGATAGATGAGTTCAGCTCTATTAAGAAGGTCCCTTGATAGCCTTATGTCGTTCTCATTTCCTTCCATTGCTACTGATTTCAACCGATTACAAACGCCACGAGCTTACACGGATTTTCTTCGTTCATCCAAGCAACTTCACCATCAAGCGGGAAACATCAGCAAATCGAAGTTGGAACGAACAAATTGGATAATAAGTGAGGTTCGAAGAACGGCAAACGAAGATCGATTGGAGGAGCTGATGAAACTTAATTAGAATTGTGACTATTTGACGTTTCGCACCTTGCAAGGTCGGTGTCGAATTACGATCATCACGGCACGAGGTAATCAAACTTGAAATGCCGACGTGAAGATGCCACCACTACTTGAAGAGCTATTCTCAGTAATGATACCAATAAAGATTGTAATCAATGAAGATAGAAGAAATAATTTGATCGAACAAAAGATTAAGGGATGTCTGCCTTCTGACAATAATGTTCTGTAAAATTACATTGGTATTCTTTTTTTATATATATATATATATATATATATATATATATATATATATATATATATATGTGTGTGTGTGTGTGTGTGTGTGTGTGTGTGTGAAAAGTGTATATAAATATAAATAAATATATATATGTATAATTATTTATATATTATATATGGTACTTATTAGAAAGCGCTCAGTATCAGAGATAGAGCTAACATATTAGGTTGGATAGATGTGAGTTTGTGAACCTGGGTTTCACGCTTTAGCGATCGTCAGACAAACTGATTAATGTTTTAAAAAATTTATCCATTTTCGTTCAAAGAATAGCGCGAGTGCTCAACCCGTGGGGGAGCTATATATATATATATATATATATATATATATATATATATATATATATATATATATATATATATATATATATATATATATATGATTTTGTATTTGGGCAGCAGTCACTGCCTTATGCAAGTTCTAAGACATATGACTGACAAGGTACTACGGTTAAGATTTTTTTTTTTTTAATGTTCCTTGAGTTCTTGTAATTTTCTTTTGTGTAAATTCTGTAGAAATTGTCAGAATGTTTTGTATGTCTGAGAGCTTTCAACTATATTTTTTCCATTATCAAGTATAAGTTTACTTTAACTTTTAACTGGATGCATGCATTATTCTATGCATATATCTAGTGCTATAGGATTGTTTTATTTTCCAAACACGGTCAGCACATTGTAGCTGTGTTCATAGTGGATATGATAGATAGATAGATAGATAGATAGATAGATAGATAGATAGATAGATAGATAGAATCAGTGTGGACACAGAAATTAACATTTACTGTGTCTGTGATAAACAGACTATGAGCTATATTTTGTGGTCAATATATATATATATATATATATATATATATATATATATATATATATATATATATATATATATATATATATGGGATCCTGTCTTATATGAATGGATGAGGAAAGAAACTATTTTTTTTATCTTCAGTTTATATTTTAGGGGTTAATTGTTAGACTATTTATAGACATGACCATGTGTTTGATCATTTTAATTTTCAATTTCATGAAATTAATTTACATTCATAGTAATTTAATTTTTTTTCAAAAATTTATTTCGATATAGTATATATAGGATACACTGTTTTATCCTTTTTTTAATGAATCAATTATTTTACTTTAATTATTTATTTAAGTTTATTCAGACTTTGGTTCGAAAGTTTAATATTGGAAATACGGTTCATTGGATTCCGGTTATGGAATATTAGTCGTTTTTCTTTTGAGTCATGATGTCATTGCTGATAGTACTGCTTCGTTACCTATAATCGAACACACTCCGATATTGATCATTCTTTGTCACACAGTATGGATTATATAAAAAAACAAGATATATAGTGATTATACCTCTATGTTTATGAAAAAATATCACTATTATATACAATTCTATCTTTTTGTTTAATATCTTGTCCTTAGGCAGAAAATGTTTGAATAAATGCTTGCGTGTTTGTAGATAAATGCGTACAAACTTTATTAAGAATTACTTTTATGAGATATAATGAAATCAGAAGGATTGTAATTAAAATGACACTTCAAAATTGAGACATTAATCTTTTGTTATAGGATACACAAAATAAAATCATAATGTTTAAATATTTGGTTATTCTGATTGTTTGAAGCTTTTATCACGTTCTCGGAATGAATGCAATTTTCATAGTATTGAATTTGTTATTTGCAGTATTAATTAGGGAATGAGAAAGCCTACAGGCAAACTTATTGTAATACATTGGAATATCTTTAGGTCTACGCTTCTCAAAATTCCTATCCAAACAAATAAATATTTAACAGGGCAATTATTTACCGACGTAGAATTCACGATATTCATGATGATTTCATTTTTCAGTAAGAGTATTGGTCATAAAATCTAAATTCTGGAATGAATCATAAAAAAAAATAATTCTGCAAGCGCACATCTCGCTTCATCGATTCCAGTTTACTTGCATTCGGTACTTGTTTGGTTTCCGAGAAGAAATTCTGATTTTACAAAGAACGACAAAGCAGAGGAAATTACAGGTAAGAAAGGCAAAGTTCAAGGGTGGAGATAAACGATGATTTTATTCTATACGTATCGGAAAATAAAATGGGATTGTTTTGTTGAGAAAGCTTATTAGCTTCTACAAGGAGTGAAAGAAAAGACAGAATAAAAATAAAGAAATGAAACCTAAAAGAGATAAAAGAAGAAAGCTGTTGTAAGAAAAAGAAGAAGAAGCTAGCGTGGACAAAATTGGCTAACGAAAGAAAGGTAAGACCTTAGAAATTAAAGAAGTCAGAAAAGGGATGAATAAATAAATGAATTTACAAATGCTATTTAAAGACAAACGCATATATCTCCATTGCTTCATAGCTCTGTAAAGTATACGAATGGTATTTGTCCGAAGCCTTAAGGCTTATGACGCCTAGTATTATATATATATATATATATATATATATATATATATATATATATATATATATAATAAAAAAGGTTTAAACACTAACATTCCATGGATATAATTTATTCCATTGGAATAGTAAATACGATCCAATTCATCAAACCTACAAATTCAAAAAGAAAACAGAAAAAACAACTGCGGAAATAAAAAATAAAACTTAGAGAGAGTCTAATATGAGAGTGTGGGACGAATGTTAGAGCTAAAGAGAGGGGTTCAGACGAGAGAAGGTGGGGGATTCAAATTTAACAGACAGAAGTTTTAGAGAGAGGAGTCAAAGACGGTTTAAGTTAGAGAAATATGTATGTTGTCGGATGTTTAATACATTAAAGATGTAACCGGAAAGGATATATTGTGTGGTGACATACACACAATAGACGATCTAAACTTAAATATCAGAAGAAGAGGGAGGGAGCGGAAAAGAAAAGAAAAAGAGGTGGGGGAGAGAGTCTTTATATATTTTGCATATGTATGTGTATATTTACCACTAATATTATCTCTCTCTCTCTCTCTCTCTCTCTATATATATATATATATATATATATATATATATATATATATATATATATATATATATATATGAACAAAATTTTCATCTCCGGATCCCCCTTCAACGGACAAAATCGGCAAGCAAAATTAAACAAAGTTTTGCAGGATAAATACTTCGTCAGCGATGCATTTCAAAATTTGCGTGCTTAGCGGAACGAGTCGTATTAGTTCTCAAAGTGACCGCTTGGTGGCAGTGGCGGGCCTTTCAATTGTAAACAAAGACGGGTGTACAGTATATAAAGTACGATACTTTAGCGCGTGCATGAGAAAGTAGCTGTGAGAAATCTACTTTTTTTGTTGTTTTGATTAATATATCTATATTAAGAATATAAGTATTTATGCCATATATATATGTTTATAGTATTTACATTATCATCACAACTACTGGTAGTTACTATAATGGTTTTATAACTAAAAAATAATCCCTCCCTTTCTACGGACAATCGCCTTTAACGGACCACCCATCCCAATATTAGTCGGTTGATGAGAGGTTTGAAGCCACCCCCACCCCAGAATTTTCATGGGATGAAAGTGGCAGAAGAATGAAAAAAATGGGAAAAAATTCTTGCAGTAATTGAAAAAAAAGTATAAAATCAATTATCAAACTTCGATAAACTCTTGCAACAAATGCCAAAGATTTGTGCTGCAGTAATCAAGGCCAAATGAGGATAATTCGACAAAAGCAAAATTTAATCATAGAAGCTACTTTTTCTTTTTGTCATAATAAAATTTTGATGAAAAAGTCATGTCTCGTTAATCAACCATGTATAATAACTACTTCTTAGGCCAATTTTTAAAAAAATTACCAGGAGTGGCGTCAAACATTTGAAGCGTCCTGTATATATATATATATATATATATATATATATATATATATATATGGTATTAAAAACAACAGATGTTCTGTGTTGATTAATTATATTGATCGACTTTTTCAAATTACGAATAGTCCTTCACAGTTAAATAGGAAATTTAGTCAATTCACTTTGGAAGAAACATGAAACAAGGTTTCAACTATCTTAAATCAACATCAGGCTTGGTAGAAAGAAAAGTTTTGTTGCCTAGACCTGGTGAGATTTGTGTCTTAATCAAAGAGTTTGTTCACGTAGGCTAGATGTGACGTTTGCGTGCGTGTTAATTTTACTTTTATTCATTTCTATATGTATTTGTGTTTCTGAATTCTTAAATTATAAAAGTTTTATTTATAGATGGTTGTCTTTGTTGTAACAAGATTGGTTCGATGACCGTTAGTTTGTCTAGTATTTGGCTTTTTTTGTGTGTAACTGTCTAATATTATTATGATCATTATGTTGCTTTTTAATGTGTGATTGCACTCTAGTCCTATATGTGGCAGGTAAATTTTCGTAATAGTATTGTAGTTTGCCCTATGTAATATGTTCGTGTTGTTAATTTACAGAGAACTATTCTCCGGGTGAGTATATATATATATATATATATATATATATATATATATATATATATATCATACTTTCTACTGTACAATATAATTCACTTTGAAAGAATATTAAATGCGACAACGGAGGTTCGTATTATACACATGAACAAGCATTTAGCAATTTTCGATCGGCTTAAAAATTGTCCTATTTAAACTAAGATTGGAAATACAGACACCACAATAAACAATGAAACATAAATTAGGTTGTTGTTGATAATAATTGTTTACACATGGTACTTGATATTCGGCCATATTAGTTTCGTAATCGGCGCAATTGAGTTTCTTTTGTCTTAAAAAAGGTAAAGCCAATAAAGCGAATATACAAGATAGTCATATTTTGATAATATTAATGTTACAAAAAAGGCCCTACTGTTGTAACAATTATGTAATTTGTTTAATTTTTCAGCTTGAAAAATGGGGTGATAAATCATGCTGGGAGGCTGTTGTTTCATACTCCTCGGTTTGATGACAAAAATAACCCCGTTATAATTATACAGTGTAACCCGGATATAAGAGACTCGGATATAAGAGAAACCCGGATATAAGAGAGATTTTCTCTGGTCCCAAAGTGTTCCCATACTTACCTAAACAAAATAGACCAAACCCGGATATAAGAGAAACCCGGATATAAGAGACTTCTTCTCCGGTCCCGACAACTCTCTTATATTCGGGTTACACTGTATCGTCATAGAAAGAGTGTACACATGTATTGTAATTTTAAAATGCAAAATATTACAATAATCTATGAAGTAACGGTATTGAGATTTTAAAGGATAATATTGTAAAATTTGTCAACAAAATGTACATATACATGGCTCTACTACGGACATATTATACTCAACGATATAATTTATTCCCTGTTTTTAACTTCAGCAACATAGTCCTATTCTTTTATTTTGTTGCTAATATCTTATTATGTGTTGCGCAGAATTTTCTAATTTTTGATATAATATTTTTGTCTATGTTTGTGTTGATTAATTTATAGTTGTTCTTTTCCATAATGCATCTAGAATTTCTCAATTATAATATATTTTATAACATAAATAAATACGCAGCTATTGCATCAATGACAGGTTCGAAGATAAAATATAAATAAAATCATAGCGACTAAATTATTTAAAAATATATATTAAACTCTAACATTACTGTCATGGGTCTTTACCAATAACTACAGAATGAACTCTTCATAACATGATGCATATTACGCCTCTCAAGAAAGAGGGTCGAATCAAGCCGAGCTTCTCGGCTTGACAGTGAACACAGCAGAGAGGAACCCGGACGAGGCTCCACCGAAGGGCAGAGTCTCGTTCGGGGAGGTTGACTAACCCGATCCCGTTTATACGGGTTCTACGGGCATTTTTTGGCCGAGCCACGTTAAACTTGGTCTTGTGCCACATGCAACCCTCGTGGGGGGGTAGATACCGAAACGAGTGGAGCCGTTTCTTCTTGACGGTCGAACTCTCTGCCTCTGAGCAGAGAGGAACCCGGACGAGGCTCCGCCGAAGGGCAGAGCCTCGTTCGGGGAGGTTGACCTACCCGATTCTGTTTTTACAGTTTCTACAGGCATTTTTTGGCCGATCCTACAGGCTCGGGAAATCTCACGTAAAACTCGGCCTTGTGCCACATCTCTCACCTCGTGGGGGGGGGATAGTAAATATCGAATCTAGTGTAGCCGTTTCGGCTTGACGGTCGAACCTTCTGCCTCTGAGCAGAGAGGAACCCGGAAGAGGCTCCGCCTAAGGGCAAAGTCTCGTTCGGAGAGGTTCACCAACCCGATTCTGTTTTTACAGTTTCTACAGGCATTTTTTGGCCGAGCCTACGGGCTCGAAAAACCCACGTAAAACTCGGCTTTGTGCCACATCTCTCCCTCGTGGGTAGGCAAGTAAATATCGAATCGAGTCGAGCCGATAGTAGTTTACTCCAAACAAGACTGACAGTCATACTAACACCTCCCACATCTTATTATTTCGTGTAATGTATCTTCGTTATTTCTACTCTTGCGTTCGTTTTGTTCTTTCTTGGTCCTAACCTGGACCATAACAATTATGAAAACGATAATGTTAATAAATAGACAATTATTTCGGCCACCTCCCCCTCATTAAACGAGAAATAAAAAGCGATGACATCATAGTGAGTAAATTCAAGAAATATATGCAGTCGACTCTAAAATGATGAATGCAAAAATATCAAGAAATATGCAACTATTTCAATCACACATTAATTCACGCTCAATGATCAATAAGCAAAGATAAATTTTTATCATTTCAACAGAATCAAATCAGTAAAGCACTAAGTCACAAGGACTCACTGAGTATCTGATATGTCCCGGAAAGGGATATATTTGTTCGAAGTAGCAAAGTGGTTGTTGACTACTGTAACCGGTTAGGACAATCTAGCAGGTAACCGTAATGAACTGATCCTCGTCGTAGTGGTAGACAATAGGCCTAGGCAATAGGCGTAGCCAATTGGCGTCGTCACTGTACCTCCACATCAGTCTGTATTTATGACTGACACCAGCCAATCATATTACTGTGAGGGGGAAAACAGGTGTACGCATATTCATTACATCAGTATCATAGAATAAGAAAAAAAAGAGAAACACTATTAAGTCGAGATAAAAGAGGAGGGAACAAGAAGCCTAGATAACGACTGACATTGAGTTTAATTTATTGAAGATCAATGTTGGCTAGAATGAACGAAGCATAGAATTTACGGTTTTATCTAGCCAACTCAAATGTAAATTGATGGGAGCTTGTTAACAATCTAGTACAGCGTTTAAATCCATCAAGTCTAGGTACGGTAGCGGAGAGTTCACCAGAAAAATTAGAGACTACTTTGTTGAAATAAGTTCAGATGACTGTAAAATGATGAAAACATAAATGCCAATAACCATGCTACATTCAACGGGAGCTAAAAAGAGAGAATAATATTAAAACTTCACCCATCATACCATACTTTCAATAAGAAATAAAAAGACCAGTATAGAGACATAGTTTGTAAAATATATACAGACGAATGTAAAATGGTGAAAATGAAAATGTAAAATAATTTAATGGTTTGTTTGAAATAGACAAATTGTTAAAACATACAGAAGAGATCATATCGTAGGATAAATGAATAAGTGTTCTGATTTACTATTTGATATATAGAAAAGTGTAAATAAAAAGTGTAAATATTTAAAAAGTATAATGATTAAGACATCAAAACAAGAGAAGTAATGTAATGGCGGAAGTAAAGCTAATGATATGAAGGGGAAAACGAAAATGAATGATGAACAGTATTAACCATTTGAGCCCTGCATTACTGAACAATTTTAACCCTTCTACCTGATCACCTGAGTCAAAAATCGTATATAATCTGTATGTAATGTTTCATGGACGATACAGCGGTGGTCAGGGCTGAAAGTGTTAAAAAAAGTTAAAAATCGGTGTTTGGTATATAGGTGGACATAGAAAAGAAGGAATAATTGTCAAGGTTTGGTTTGGTTTGGTTTGGTTTGGTTTGGTTTGGTTTCTTTTACAGCATATCAACCCCAATGTGTCATTTAATGCCAACCACTTATTTTTTCCTGGTAATATTTTTGTTTTATCAAAAATCTATTCCTGTTAATATCTATTTTCCTCAGAAATGTATGGCTATTTATTTAAAAAAAAACGTATAGCTGGTAATATTATTTTTTTTTAAAAAACGTATAACTGGCAATATTATTTTTCAAAAACTTATATCTGGCAATATTATTTTTTTCAAAATCGTATAGCTGGCAATATTAAATTTCAAAAACGTATAGCCGGCAACACTATCCTTTCAAAAAAACGTATTGCTTTTGGACGCAGTTCATCGTCTTATCCAGAACGCGGATGTAGTTTATCGTCATACCCAGGACGCGGATGTAGTTTATCGTCATACTCAGGACGCGGATGTAGTTTATCGTTATACCCAGGACGCGAATAAATGTCAAAGAATCAAAGAAAAGAAATATAACAGAAAAAAAAAACGTAGAGAAATGCATAATAGCAGACTGTTAGGTAAACATGCGTAAATCGAAAAGAACCTTAAAATAGAAACAAGGAGAGAGGGACACATAATTATTTTGAGATTATTTCGTAAAAGTAAAACTAAAAATAAGAGAAAGGAATGGAGGTAGAAGTAAAAGAATTAAAGGAATGGAAACGTCTTTAAAATAACGAAATAAGAAAAAAGAAACACTGTTAGGGAAAAATCTAAACAAAGAGTGAATTTTGACGAAAGAAACCCCAAATATTGAAGAAAGTCGAAAGTTCGAAAAATCTCCGTTTTAATCACCCCCGAATCAACACGCCCTTCCTGCTCTCCTCCTCCCACTATCAATATTCAGAAAGAAAATCATCCAGTCAGCTTTCTAAAAAAAAAAATCGATCTGTCTGGTTTTCATTCGCCAGCCTCTCTTTACTGACTCAAGCTTTCTCACTAACCGTTACATATGAACCCCGACCCTTTGCAATACACGCCGATGTATGAAAGCAAGATGAAGGGCGCCGGTGTATTCGCAATAGTGTTTTGTTCTCTAAGAATTGCGAGATGAAGACCTTGTTAATATTTGACGAGTTCTCTGACCCCGGGCGTCAGATACTGGCGAAGGGGTAAAGCACTATCAAATATTCAAGGGAATCGATAATCTGATACGGTTTCGGCTGTTCACACGTCGAATTGGAAAGATTCTATTGATTTTTAATACCCGTCTGTCTGTCGGACTCGAGTGGTTATTCACTTGTTATTTCAGACCTGCGAATATTATCAATGGAACTATTCTGTAAAGGAGTTTGATTGTCGATCCAATGTGCCCGCAAGATGTGGTAAATGGTTTGAAAGAAGAAGAAAAGTAAAGGTCGAAAGAGCTAGGTTTATGGTGCAACGGAAGCGTCATTGGTTGAGATCAAGGCCAGTGATCTCTAGTTTGCTTCATTGAAAAATATCAGATTCAAACTGAGTTTTCAATTAGTAGCTTCTGTTAAACGTTTCCGACAAAAGAGACTGGAACGCAGAAGATACGTTCCTTAGCTTTTGTTCAGAACTGACAGCTCAGTGGTAAGGGAAATGAAACAGCTGTCAGAAAATTTACTGTGCAAGTCTAGATGTATGTTGCGCAAATACGAATATAATTAAATTGATTTATTTGTTGATTATTGATATTTAATAATGAATAATCAAATGTTTATTATTAAGAATCATTAAAATGATCAAATTATTGAAATTATTAAACCATTAAAATTATTAAAACATTAAAATTATTAAAAATCGTTAAAAATTATTAAAATGATTATTGTTAAAAATATAATTATCAAATTATTATTAAAAATGATTATTATTAAAACTCAAATGATTATTAAGAAGAGACTAATTCGCAGAAGTTACGTCCCTTAGATTTTTTCCCAACTAACAGCTCAATGGTAAGGGAATTGAAACATCTGCCAGAATATTTATGGTGCAAATCTAGATGCATATTGCGCAAATACGAATATAATTAAATTGATTTATTTGTTGATTATTGATATTTAATAATGAATAATCAAATGTTTATTATTAAGAATCATTAAAATTATTTAAATTATTAAATTATTAAAATTAATAAATCATTAAAATTATTAAATTATTAAAAATCGTTAAAAATTATTAAAGTGAGTATTATTAAAAAATATTATTAAAAATGATTATTATTAAAAATTATTATTATTAAAAATCAAATGATTATTAAAAAAAGAGACTGGAACGCAAAAGTTACGTTCCTTAGCTTTTGTTCACAACTGACAGCTCAGTGGTAAGGGAAAGGAAACAGCTGCCACAATATTTACAGTGCAAATCATGATGCATGTTGCACAAATAAGAATATAAGTAATTTGATTTATTTGTTTGATTATTAAAAATCAAATGCATACTACTGAAAAACATCTTACGAACTTATAGAAAATCTTAAAGAAAATGTCAGAAAAATACACCGAATCAGTACGAGAGTTGAAATTTCTTCCACACATAATGAAGGAGGGCTTGCAAAACCTAACTCTCACAAGACATGGTGAAGGCAAGAGAGATAGGAGAATTCAACGAGCCACAGACCCAATATGTGTGTGTGTGTAAATGGGTGGCGAAACAGGAGACAGGATCGTTAGTAAAGGTAGTAAAAACTGTTAACGACCACAAGAGAGACATGATTATCCATGCCTCAAAGGGACACAGTACATCGAACAAAAGAACGGAAGATGATGAAAATTATATATTCTCAGAGAGTATGTGATCAACCAGTAAAAATTCCTTTTTACAGGCAGGTTTAGTCCATAGTAGACGCAACATTGTTCTGTTGCGTCAAATGTTTCTTTATCTTTGAGGGGATTGTCTAGCCACTTGGACAACATGCCTATATCAATCTATAAAAGTCAGGATGCGTGTGTGTATGTGTGTATGTGTGTGGGGGGACGAATGGACAGCCGCAATTCTCGACGGATTTCCACCAAAATTTTCATGCACATGCTCCAAGTTAGCGGAAAGGCCAACACCGACATTGCATTTCCCAACTCCCATCGATAGTGTAAATAATCGATTCTTTCATGCTTCTACGGCAGTTTACATGTAGTTTACGGCCATTTTGTACTGGCCAGAGTGAGAGCCTATAGCTGGCTGCCATGAATAGGCAGGAAGATTCTATTCGAATGTTAACTAGCATGATAGCATGCAAACAAAATCGATAGCTGTATTCGTCACAGGTCGGAAAAATATAAATCTGCATGGTACTTTACTCCAATTGACTCATTCGCTTGCTTAATCTCAACATTGATTCTGATTCCGCTGAACTGGGTTGGGTGTGAAAAAGTATTTGTTGTTAACATTCTTTTTTCATTCGGTTTTTCCAGTTACGAGCCCTTTTTTAAAGCTGATCGTTTTGTGTTCATTTTGTTTAGTTTTTTTTTTTTCGTAAAAGATTTAATGTTTAGTATAGCGATTAGAAAAATTTCGAAGTGTGAGATAGGCAAGAAGTAAGTCATGTAGCAACATCAGCACAGCAAAGAGCACTCCTTTAAAGGCAAGGAAGGGCAAAAATATTTTAAGTCAAGTGATAGCGATTGCTGTATGAGTCGTACGATTTTTGAATCAAGCAAGGGCAACGCCGCCATGCTGCTATATATATATATATATATATATATATATTATATATATATATATATATATATATATATATATATATATATATATATATATATATATATATATATATCCGTATGTAAAAGAACAAAGAATAAAATTACAACGTTCAAAATTACAAACAGGGCTCAATTCAAAAGTAGAGCAATAAATATTTATTATCCGCTGTTGCATTATGATATGTAAATATTCACTTCAAAATTGTATATTTTGTTTCAACGTTAAAATAAGCGTTTCTTCTGGTGGCTAACAATAACGATATTCTCATCGTTAGTCACCTGAAAATACTAAAATAAATATAGATATAGATATTTGTATGTGTGTAAAATATATACAGATATTTGTATATATATATATATATATATATATATATATATATATTTATACACGTTTCATTAAATAATATAGACAAGTGTTGTCTATTTATTTTATGTAAAATTTGTTCGTAACATCTGATAAGTTTGATAACATTATCATTAAACGAAGAAAGAAATTCACAATATTGAATCATATTTTTTTAATATAATCTAAGCTTTCGGCTTACTTATATATATATATGCTAGAAAACACACACGTACACACATGCACACACACACACACACACATATATATATATATATATATATATATATATATAAAGACTAAAACATACTAGCAAAATAAAATATGTATGCACACATTAGCGGTTATAAAGAAATACATAGTGTCAAATTAAGGAATGTTTAGAGTATTCTTTGTTCTGTTGGCTGTTTGAGACTTTCTGGATATGGAGTGGAAAAGGTAGAATTCTTTGGGAAAAAATACCATTAAAGAGCTAAAAAACAACATTACGTTTCTGAATATGGCAATTATTCTTTCTTAACTGCGAAATGAAACTGATACATAGCTATCGTAACATTAACATGTGATTTACGTCTTGACATATATTGTTGTAAAAAGAATTCACACATATTTCAGGATATATATATATATATATATATATATATATATATATATATATATATATATATATATATATGCCTCTAAGAAGCCTGATTTGCTTCACCGTATTCGAGGATAGAATTACTTGCAAGTATCAAACATCTGCAATCGTTGCAATTGGTAAGGCCGAAATATTTCTCTGAATGGATATTTAGTAATTTCAAAATATTATCAATATATATATATATATATATATATATATATATATATATATATATATATGTGTGTGTGTGTGTGTGTGTGTGTGTGTGTGTGTGTGTGTGTGCTTGAATATATATAGTACCATAAAAGGCATATATAAACAAATATCTAATAAATTACTTCTGTAAGCATTATATAAATGCATATAAATATATAATAATATCATATATATATATATATATATATATATATATATATATATATATATATATAGATAGATAGATAGATAGATAGATAGATAGATAGATACGTATATATATATATATATATATATATATATATATATATATATATATATATATATATAGAGTAGAGGCCAAAACAAAGTGTATATAAATATAAAATACATATGGATAGACTGATAGACCGACAGACGGACAGACAGATAGATAGATATATAGATATATAAATAGATAGATAGATAGATAGATAGATAGATAGATAGGGTGCGACAAATGTGACGCTCTTTTTATTTACTAACTTTTATTGAACAAAAATAAATTACATATATTTTAAGAAAATTTATAAATTATAAAGTATTACGAGATTAAAAAAAATCCTTAGAAAGAAGAAAAGATTACACAAATCTTACGTTCTATGAGTCTTCAAATATGCCATGAATCCTGGACAATTGTCTCCCGGATAAAGAAGAGAGTTGGAACTACGGAAATTTATTTCTACAGCAAAATACTGGGACTACCATGCAACGAGCATTGAGCAACAGCGAAATCTTTAAGACAAATACACAAAAATAACATGTTTAAAACCAGGAAGAAACAAGATTTCTAGGGCATATATTAAGGAAAGATAGTTTAGAAGATTTGATACTCACAGAACAATGTGAAGACAAGAGGGACGGATGGAAACAACTCACCCAGCAAGAATAAGTAAAGGGAGGGTAGAACAGGATAAAATGTTGAAAAAAGACAAAATCTATTAAGAGCTACAACGAACAGGAAAACAGGCGCGCCATGATCACGAATGCCCTGATGGGTTACGGCACGTGAAAGGAGAAACTTATATTACTCCACTTTATTATACACCCACAAGGGTACAATGATTTTCCAAATGTATCTTAGTTGTTGCACAAGGGCGAAAGAGTGAAGCATTCATGGAGAATCGAATTCACTACTTAGTCGTAATTGATTTAGCGAAATAAGCTTGTTAAACATTACACCACATCGAAGCGCCCCACTCTCAATGTTAAAAATTCAGTATGTTTTAGTTTTTGTGAATTACCAATTTATTGTGATATTTTCAGTACTAGAAATGCTATAAGAACTTTCAATTAAAACTGTAGCACACACGATGAAATCTGTAGTGTTGTGGGCGTGAATCAAAAGTTGACCCTTCCGTAGATAAAGAACAATTGATTAGAAAAGTATATCTGCCCCACAAGTCACGAGATATTCCAGCCAAGAAAATCACTTCCTGTCAAACCACAAAATCCTCGTCTACGATCCTGATCAATACTAAATGTAAAGAATGTCTTTCTCACTCGAGTGACTATAGAAACCTGCTGACCATCACGTGCCACTTTGGATCTTCAACTCTCGAATCAAACTCTATTCCCAAGCAGACATTTAAATTGATTTATCCATCCTCATTTTGTTTTAATTTCAGTAAAATTTATTATGTTCAAAATGTTATGTGTCAGTGAATTTAAAACATTCCATATTTACTACATTTTCCTACGGATATTAACATATACTTTTCACTTAAACTTAATGTGATATTATGCATACATTTATTGAAAAATACTTTATATAAAAGAATAAAACTTTTTTGTGAAGTATATGCATACACCTTGTTTTACAACAACAGTTTAATAGTGAAAGATATTTGTACTTATGGGGGGACAGCTCACTGTACGTCAATGCTCGCAAGTTTAACTCTACAAAAATTAACCAACAACCAAATACAGGCCGCCGGTGAGAGTCCAGCCAAGCATAAATCCACCGACAGCTATAATAAACTAAGGGGAGATAAATAATTTAACACGTTTTATTTATATGTACTGAAAGTAAGAATGTAGTAGTGAGATAGATAGATAGATAGATAGATAGATAGATAGATAGATAGATAGTGTTATGGGACTTTACTCATAACATAATGGACTATTCCATACGTAATAAATACTGCGCCTCAAGAGGAAGCAGGGAGTTTATCCGGGTTCAATGGGCATAATTTTGGCCGAGCCCACGGGCTCGGAGATCCCACGGGCTCGGAGATCCTACGGGCTCGGAGATCCCACGGGCTCGGAGATCCCACGTTAAACCGGCCTAGTGCCACATGATGCCCTCGTGGGGTGGTGACTCAATACCGTTCAGTCCCAAGTCGGGTGACCGGCTGATCGGCTGATCGGTTGATCTCTCTGCCTCCGGGCGGGGGAGGAACCTGAACGAGGCTACACCGAAGGGCGGAGTCTCTTTCGGGGAGGTAAACCGACCCTGAACCCGTTTATACGGGTTCAAAGGGCATATTTTTGGCCGAGCCCACGGGCTCGAAGATCTCACGTTAAACCGGACTTGTGCCACATGATGCCCTTGTGGGGTGGTGACTAAATACTGTTCAGTCCGAAGTCTGGAGTGAAGTCCGTCAAGAGTCAGTCAGTCAGTCGAATCAGAGGCAATCCGAAACAAAAACGTGTTCAGACAATTTCTACTAAACCTTATTGTTCGTACTAACACTTTCTACTTCTCTGTATGTATTCTAGTAATGTAATATATCTGTGTTATTCCATATCCGTGTTCGAGTTCTTCTTTATTGGTTCTACCTTCGACTATCACCGTGGCACAAGGAACCGGCCCATAACAGATAGATAGATAGATAGATAGATAGATAGATAGATATATACGACCCGAGTTAGGTAGATAGTGACAAATATGTAAATCAATTGGCATAGATAAATATATAGATAGATATGAACCGACTGAGGTATATAGAAATTGACAGATATATATGAATTGAATGAGAGATGGATAGATAGATAGACAGATAGATATGAATCGACTGAGGTTGATAGATATGAACCGAGTGAGGTAGATAGAAACTAACAAATAAATAATTAGATTGAGATAGATAGATAGATAGATAGATAGATAGATAGATAGATAGATTATCTGCTTGTAAATAAACTCTCATGTTGCTTCTTTGGTTCATCTCAGTTATTTGGACTTTGATTATGGCTCAACATACCCACTGTCATTCCAAATATCTGTCTATTTTACATAACACTCTTTTCAAACCTGTTTGTTTATTCCAAATTCTTGATTCCTAAATCGAATTAAATTGGATGAATCTTCCAACCTCCAATATTATTCCATTACACTTCTATTTAATTTTAATCCAGAAATGACAACCATGTCAATTAGTATAAGATCTAATAAAGTATAATTATTGTTGTATTACACGCAGGAAGATTTTCATTGTCTTGTGTGGATGTCCAGAGTGCCGTGACAAAATTAATATATTATTGTGTGAATAGATTAGTTTTCGTCTTAGATTTAACATGTTTTCGCTACTAATTACGATATCTGAGATAGGCTGAGATTAAAATCTAATCAGCATTTCCCAGAACTATTTTCGGCAAATTTGTCAATTTTGTTAACAGAAATTTCACCCTAGCATAAAACCAAGTACAAACACGCATTAAATCAAGGACGAATGCAACGGCTTTTTCGTTGAGGTAGATGAATATTCGTTATTTTTGTTGAAGTTTAAGCAGTTTTAAAAGCAAAGATGTTGCGATTTTCAGTCAAGTACCTCTTTCAAAACAATACATTATCACGTAATTTACTTTATCGCTTGCTCGTACTCCAGTATAAGCTTAATTAATATTTATAAAGAATTTGTTTTAAAAAGTCTTTAAAAGGAAAGGATCTAAAAAGACCTGAAGAAAAAAAATATCGAAGCTTTTAATTATCGCCCTAAAACAGCCAATGTCACTCTTTTAATGAATGTTTTGAAAGGTGTGCAAAATGATCATCTACCACCATCTGACACGCTTGTTAATAATCTGAGCTTAAAATGATGATTTTTGAAAGCTTCATTACGCGTCCTTGTAAATGATGAATTATTTTCCACCTTTCCAACCACATTTCTACAGAGAAAACATTGTAAGCCTCTCGCTGTTCTATCGCTATTTGCATGGAAAGCGTTCGGACGAACTAAATTTCTGAGTTTTAACAGTTTTAAATTTCACAGCTAAGATCCGCCATGCCACGAACATATTCGTATTCCATTGGTGTTATATAGATTCCACACTAATAGCTTCTTGCCATAAATCCTAAGCTGTGGTACTGACTCTCAAGAAAATACCACCTCGATCAATACAATCTTAAATTATTCTTATCTTTATCTTCTCCACATATCTCCATAAACTGTTCCTCTGTAACACTCTATCTTGAGTAGCTCTTGGGTCATTTACAAAGTGAACAACGTTATAAAAAAAACAAAAACAGAATAGGATCACGTTGTTATTTAGGAATTCGGATTAGTATTTTGGCTAGAAATTTTAAAGTTATATTTTGTATAATTATATCAATCGGGAGCTGATGATTAATAATCTGAAAAGAAGAAAGACAGATATCAAGAAAACACAATGACGAGGTGGGCAAATAATTATAACGAATAAAAGAAAATGAAAAGAGAAATATTTGGGAAGACCGATATAAAACAATATAGCCTAATGATTGGAAAATATTTTATTTCATAAAAGAAATATATTAACATAATCCTCTTCCATATCCGGGCATCAAGTTAAGCTGTGAATATTAATCACATAGATTTAGTGTTATATCCAGATAATTCAGATCAAATTTTAGCTATTAACCCGTTAATCTCTACCGGGAAATCTGTAGATAGATATTGAAATTAAAATAGAAATCCAGTATAATTTATACGCTCAACATAAATAGGTCTCTAATTAAAAAAAATAATAATACCAGGTCAAATACAATGGAAACATAGATTGGTATTAACCTAAAAAATAATTTCTTATAAAAGAAAATCAATTAATTCTTTGTAAATTACTTTGCATACCTTTTAGATGCAAAAAAATGTTTAAAGATTTATCCTTAGAAATAACCCAGCCAGAGATCTGCATTTCTTCAAAAGGCTACTGAACATTCCTTTGCTGTGTGGTCATTTTTATGTGCTCAAATAGACACCTATCTTAAAAGTGGCTATCTCAATATGAGGGGGACGCAGGAAACAGTTTCTTCATTAAGACTTTCAATTGACTAGGCCGGTAGAAGTTATTTACATTGTAAAAAAAATGATGTCTACTCAAACTCGTGAAGCAAATATATTTGCTTGTCGACATAATTTTCCTTAAGACATTTGTGTTGCATTTGAGCCCCGGTGACACTTAAGTCTGGAAAATGCATCTTTCAGTTTTAATTAAACCGAAGTAATATTTTGGCCAAATAAACAAATATATATATATTTTTAGTGTAAAAATGCAATGCAAATGGTGACGGAAAAGAATCAGTTCGAAGAAAAGAAATGGTTGAACATCTATATAATAAATCAAATTTAAAGAGAGATTGATAGAGAAAAATCATTATAAGTTCTTTTTACATGCCAACGAAGTATCAGTAATAGCTTGAAGCCATGCCGTAACAAACTATCACCTTGTCAAATAAGAAATACCTGTCACCCCAATAGGGCAAACAATATCGGAATTATGAACTGGTTAATATTATCACTTACCAGGGACATTAAGGTTAAATACGGCGCATAACCCTCACGCTTGATGCTAACTCCTCCCGACCCCGAGTTCTCTACCTATTAGTTCACGCTCAGATTGTTCGTCTAATACATCATATATATGCATTCTGACATTTCCTGTCTGTTCAACCCATCTGCTCCGAGATTATTTCTGTCGCTAGGGAAAGCACTATTTAGCGCTATCGGAAATGGGAGTCAAATTGACTTGGATTTCGAAGAACTCGTTAATATCCTTATGTTCGATAGAAAAGCGCATTACAAATGTTTTCGGGCAAAGAATGCATCATAGTAGTAAGACTGTAGAACTTTAAGGTCACTGTTGTTCGACAAATATAGTGGGTATTTCTAACTTAAAAAAAAAGAAGTTAAACCGATTTGTTCTCATTCTGATTCAAATTATCTGTGAACGTTAAAAAATTTTTGCAAGGATCTTTACAAAGGATAATTTAAAATTAGGAATAAATATATGCACAAATATATGAAAACAAAGCTGGGGGAGAAACTAGGTTAAGGAAAATATTTTTATTTCCTTCTTTTTTATTTGTTATATGCTTCAAACGTTATTATATTGGACAAACGTATTTGCAATGACCGCCATTTTATTTTACTTTCAACAGTGTGAATTACCTCTAATGGCCTGAAAAAAGGAGGCGCAAGTGCGATTCCTACCGAAGAGTACAATTTTTTATAAATATTTCTCGAATAGATAGACATAATACAAAAAGTAGAACTAACAAGTAGAATTAAAAACAAATTTTATTAAAAAATAAAGTAGAAATGAAAAGTAGAATTAAAAACAAATTTTATTAAAAAATAAAGTAGAAATGAAAAGTAGAATTAAAAAAGGGGGCGTCTATTTCAAATATGAGTATCCATTATAATAATTTTAGAAGTAAGAAAAATGTCGGAATGAAAATAAAATCTTCAGAAATCACTTTCTTTACATTTCGGATAGGAAACTGAGCAGATATTGGCTTTTGGGGAAAAGAAAAAAATAAAGCCTTCCTGAATTTGTCGCCCTTCGGATCTCCTATGAGGACGAGTGCAGGTTCGATTCCTGTCGGTGGGCACATTTTTTTTTTCATTAAGATTTCTCGGGTACGCAGGCCGAGAGACGTTATACCCATTTTTAAAAATAAAATTTGGGCATCTATTTAAAATACGAATATCCACTATAATAACTTTTGAAGTAATAAAAATGTCAGACAAATTTCTTCAGAAATATATTTATTTTTTTATTACCTAATTTGAATATAAAAGCTTGGAGCGATAATATTTTGTTATATTTTTCGATGTTTCGATCGAAGTCTTCGCTCTTACTATCTTTTACTGTTAATATATTTATGTTCATATTTATTTAAGGTAAACTTCATTGAAAACAGCAGACATTTGTATTGGTTAATTTTATCGATTGACTTCTCCAAATTACGCATAATCCTTCTCAGATATGTAAGAAATTCTGTAAGAAATTGTCCAAAGTTAATTTCCGAAGAAATATAGTTCAATATTTCGATTTCCTGGGCCATATTGGTTGCTTTATGACTAAGCTTTTAGGAACACTTCATAGCTGCTAGACGTATAAATGTGCATTTACTGTTTCATTGTGTTTGAAGAACAAGAAATGAAATATACCTCGAGGAAAGAATCAGCGAATAATATTGCCATGGAGCTCAAATTTTGGATTTGGTCGTGGATAATTCTTATAGCCAAATCTCAGCATGTTGCGTTGGACATTGTTCTATGTAATACATTTTTCATTATATACTAAAATATATTTAAGAAGAAATAGTTACAAATTGCTTACCGAAGACGTAAATTTCTAATGATTTTGCCGAATACATTTCTGCTAAAAAAAGTTGTCTAAATATCCCATTAGAATAGGTGTCACAAAAGTTGTTGTATAGATCTTTATAATGTTAATCAGTTTACCCCAAGCACGGCGATACTTCCACTATGAATATATATATATATATATATATATATATATATATCAATCATTCGAAGACAGTATTATTTCGCTGAATCACAGCTAGATAAACGAAGGCTTTCAAGCCAGGATCGAAACCCAACCGATTTGGCCTCAGTCAGAGATTCTACTACTTAGCCATCTTCACTCTAGCGTATTGCTTTTACAAACGTAAACAAACGCCAAGCAACCAAAGTACTCCATTCATTTTACTGAAGAGCTTCGCATTTTTACGCAGTTAACCGTTGATTTTAGAATTATATATATATATATATATGATAGCCTCTTCCGTAAGAAGTAAGAGTTTCCGACGAACACGTACTAATTATCTGCATGCCTATGACGGATATGACTTTTAAGGCGGCTCGAGAATTGCACAAAATACAAACAGTACACAAGAAAGTATTGAATGCAAGTGCAGCAGGAACACTGTTAGCAGTTTAATTTCGTTTTCTTGTTTCTCGCAGTCGAATGATTCTTAATTTGCCTTTGTTTTAATCAGTTCACCCCAAGCATGGCGATATCCCACTATGACGCAAGTGACTTCTGGGAATGAAAGATAATGGGAACACTTTAGAAAGAACCGGAATCCTAAGCCTCAAGAGGAAACAGGGGAAAAACCTTTATACCAGGTCAAAAAGAAAAAAAACGGAGAGAAGTGCGAACCGGACGATATACGGACCTGTTTACTACTATTAAACTGACATGATATGGTTCTTTAAAATGAATATATTAGATATAAGTACATGTATTTCTCAATGTAAAATTCACAATTCCCTATGCAATTTACAAATTACAAGTGCTAAATACGCTCCTTATTATACATACAATTTGTTTTTGGTATTTATTTAAATTTCTATCTGCTCTCGAGAAAGTTGCATTGGAACGGAATTTTAAAGAACCACGTCAAGAAATAAATGAATAAAATGGTAAAAGTCCAAAATCTTCGTCCTTTCATGATGAAATAACTACAAGAATATAAAGAATAGACAGAAAAAGAGAAAAGAAATATTGGCGCCTTCTTCGCATTTTGTGCAACTGTATCAATTTATCCCATCGAGCGTTTGTTCTCCGCCCTCGGGGGAGCTTCTGCGAAAGCTATTACAAGCAGCTGTAATAACGGAGGGGCCGAAATCAGAGAAGAAATTTTGGAAATATCAAGAATTTTTTCCCGCTGCCTGTTGTCTGTTAGCGCTGCAAAATAAACACACATGGATCTCTGCTACTTTTTGTTGAACTTGCCTTTTCAATGAGAACGTATTTCTCTTTTGATGCAATTTTATATGCTTCTTTTACACACACACACACACGCATATATATATATATATATATATATATATATATATATATATATATATATATATATATATTGCCAGTAGCATATGATTAGCGTGTTGAGATCTAATTCCGGCTATTGCGTTTGGTTTTTAAAAAAATACACTTGGAAAAGTATGAACCTACCTCACAGCTAGAGATTACAAACTAGTATTTCTTGCCTAGTTTGTCAACAAGTCGAGGGAAATGAAATATATAAATTCAAAACTGGTTGTGCGCGGAGTTAGAAAATCCAGTATAAACGTATTGGCTACAGAACACACAACAGCAAAATCTAACATGGCATTGAACGGACGATTCTACCGGAAAATACTCCCTCACTCTCTCGCTCTCTTTCTCTTTCTCTCTCCATATATATATATATATATATATATATATATATATATATATATATATAGAGAGAGAGAGAGAGAGAGAGAGAGAGAGAGATTTAGGGATAACATGCTCAATATCAGAAATAGAGCGTTTTAAATATAAAAGTGAACACATTGAAGTCATCGCTCGTAAGCGACAGGGTTTTTATGCTAAACTCAATAGTCAGGCCACCATATATATATATATATATATATATATATATATATATATATATATATATATATATATATACACTCTCTCACTCTCTCTCTCTCTCTCTCTCTCTCTATATATATATATATATATATATATATATATATATATATATATATATATATGTCATCTGCAGACAGTACTGTTTCGCAGCTCCTTAGTGCGACTAGACAACCGAAACACAACAGATTTGTTGCCAGTCAAACTTTCTACCACTGAGCCATACTTACTCGACATAACGAATCAGTTAAATCTAGTATACTGCTTTTACAAACGTTAACAAACGCCAAGCAGCTATAGTGCTCTATTTATTTTACCGAAGAGCTTCGCATTTTTACGCATGTGACCGTTGTTTTTAGAATTGTATATATATATTAAGAAATGGACAAAGTCCGACAATTTATTTATTAAAGACATTTTTTATGTTTAACGTTCTTTTTTATAGATACAAGTATTTAAGTAAATGCTCTGTTTATAATAAACAGAATTAAATAACATTTACCGGCCTGAATGTCCGAGAAATTTTCATAGAAAATATTCGTCCTTTGACAGGATTCTAACCTGCATCCTATACGGAACCGTCATTTACGCTGACGTGCCTTAACCGTCTCGGCCACAAAGGAGCGTTCGGTAGGCAAGTTTATAAGCAGTAAATTCGACCTTGCATTTACTTAAATACTTGTATCTATAAAAAATAACGTTAAACATAAAAAATGTCTTTAATAAATATATATATATATTTTTAAACGTACAAAATCTAATTAAAGAAATGAAAGTGGGTAGCTTAATATTACATGACAATTTGTAAAAACGAAGAATCCGGTTTCACTCCCGCTCTTCAGGCCTCTACGTGAGATTTAACTTCGATTAAAATAACAAGAGAATGTGAAATGAAGAGGATAAAAAAAACAACACAAAGAGCTAGAGTCAAATAACAGCGAGCCCCAACAAACATTCACGCTGTTTGCACCTGGTAGGTTAGTGGTAATGGTAATATTTGTTTAAACGTTTCTTTAAAAGAAAACATTCGACATTCATTCACCAAAACGACAGTGTTACTGTCACTTAGAATTTAGAAAATCTTTCTTTTACTAAATTTTTTTTCCAAGAACATTATTTACTTTAATCCATGAACTGTTATCTCCCTTCCTATTATTAAAGGGATTTTCTTTCCTAACTGATGGTTCACGTCAAATTCTTGATTGTGACATTATTTTCTGTTCGTCTTACATTCGCTAACCATTTTAGTTTTTCTGGTTTTGAACGTCTTCAAATGATTTTGTTTCTGTTATTTAATAAATCCTTTACCAGCAATAAGATCCTTTTTGTGTTCATAGATACGTTTTTTTTTAATTTTTTGCAAGTTTCCCCAATATATTGTAAGGAAAAGTTGCGAGTTTAATTTATTTATACCTACTTCAGACTTATTATTATAAGGATCTTATGCATAACAATTTATCAAATGCATTAGTCATACATAAACATAGGACCAACCACAACGTCTACCTAAAGAATGCCATAATTATCAAAAGAGAAAGTAACTTATTTAGACGGAAATTCTTGAAAATGCCGCTATCGAAAATTTCCGAAATATATATCCGTGCTTCGGATTTTTTTCAAATATCTTCCGTCCTAAATTATATATACCTTTTCTAAGTCAACTTACATGAGTATAAAGAATTAAAGAAAGATTAAACGAAAACAGTTCAATACTTTCTACTAATTCAAATATATTAATGCATAAATTAATTTCCCAAAATAAAATTGATTACATGAAGAAAAACTTCAAAAAACAAAATAACAACATTTACACTCTTTTATTTGCCATGAAATTATATCACTTAGCGTCCTTCATAGTTTAACCTTACATTCAATTAGCCTGAAATATATTCATGAGTGTTGTTAAATTTAATAATTTTGAAAAGAAAATAAATTTTTACTTCGGTTTATAAATACTGGTTGCAAAATTAAATCCTTCCAATTAATTGATAAAGTCCATCTGAGGAAGAAAAACATCAGCAAAAAAGTTTTTGTTTTGTCTTTTTAGATATGTTTTTTTTACAGATATATATTTTTATATCTTAATTTTTACAGATTGACGATATGGAAAAGGGAAACATACGAGAGAAAGTTAAAAATTATGTGAACACTTTTTCTGATTTTCTTTTCAATTCAATTTAAACAAACGCAGGTGTTAAACAAATAAGTTTTTATACATAGTCTTCTTTCTATTCGATCCTTAGTCCAGCGGTCCACAAGCCCGAGTGTTCCCTCCAAGAAGAAGATATTTGGTTGATTGCACAACATTTATGCACCACTTCCCGCGTTACTTTATCAGTAGGAAATTAATGACCTCGTAAAGCATGTTTGAGCAGTTAAAAGCGGTGTTAGTGTGAAGGCTCGAGATCTCAGCTGTAGGCAATGTATTCCAACGTATCAAAACCCAGTTAGTTAATAGATTCAACTGTCTCACCGTCGTTAGATGGGCATGCATCAAAACTTTCTTCGACAATAGGCTTCAGCGTTTGATGCGAATTTCTGGCATCAAATTGTTTGTAAAACACTGTAGCTTTCACTATTGATCGTACACCGCTTTTCCAGGCATACTTCCACGATAGGCTGAGCTCAAAAAGCGGTTAGCAGCAATTATCCCGCTGAAGACTGAAGAACATTTCGAATCCATACTCTGTCTTTTGGACTCTGGCTCAATTTGAGAGAACCACGTTTCAACTCCTGCCTATACAAACCTCTTCATGCTTTCGCTTGTTCTCTGCGATAAGATCTTTTGGTACCCTTTTTGCACAAGTGTCATAAATGATTTGATAGACAGAACGATGACTAATCTTCAGAGAACATGATATCTCATCGAAGATAACTAGCCAGTTCGCCATTACCATCTCATGCTGAATCTCCCCGTCATCGGTGGAGGTTAACGAGCACACTGTTCCTTCTTCACACATATCCGGCCACTTTTAAACTTCACGATTCACTCATACACACTTCTAGGCAATAATGCACTATCGCCGTGTTTTGTTGAAAACCTCAGATGAATTTTAGCTGCTGACACACCTTCCGACGAGAGAAATGGGTTCACTGCTCTTTTATCACTTTGGTGCACATAGTTAGCAGGGCGACTATGTTTACACTGTAACAGCAGCTAGAATGCTCGCACGATCAAGCTCAAACTTTAATTACACGACCATAATGGTGCCATCTATGAACACCTGAATGCAAAAGTCGGTGTAACAACCCTTAAGATATGTTGTGGCGAAAATGTAGATAGTTTTTTGACTTATGCAGCTGTTGTAACCTAGAAAAGGTTACTGAATTTGGAATAATCAAAACGGAGGTTGGAAATAAAATGGTAATGTTTATACCAGCAACAAAATACAATACTCGCCAGCGTCATGAAGTAGGTAAACCACTGCTAGTGGTCGACTACTAAAACAGCATATTATTCCCTTACAATAGTGTCCAACGTATTTATGAGGATTGGAACATACCCAAATATAACAGTACTTAATTCGAAGATACAAACAAATATTAATATCCGTACTTTTCTGACTAAACTTAAAAACTTCATTGATGAAAAAGGGATTCCTAAAAGTTCACACAGATTACTTCTCATCACATAATTCCGCTATATGGGGACGAATTCCTGAAATAATCCGCGTATGAGTTGAATGAACAAGAATTAATACATTTTGAGAAAGCTTACAAAAAAGGAAATGATCCCCCCGATAACCACAATGTCTTAAATAAATACTGAGAAAATCGATCAATTAAATAAACAATCCACAGTTTTGAAAACAAACTAAAACATGAGATTTCAAAAGTAAATTGTCTAGAATTAAAGAAAGCTGCAAATGATAGTCTAGACTATAAGTCAGCAGAGACGCTGTTCTAGTGGGAGGGAACCAGTAAAAAATACTCCTGATGAGTTGAGAGAAGATTTGGAAGATAATTTCCGAGCAAAGCATTTTATTTATCTGGCGATAGATGACAATACCTCTGATTCATTGAAGAGAAGTGGTTTGTTCATGTTCAACACACGCATTTGCATTAATCACCAGAACGGAATTTGAGAGAGGTTATATAGTGTCTCATTCTCTCAGGGAATAATGACTTTGCATTTATGAGAACACGCTTAAACTCTTTACGAGCGTTTGCAAAGAGGCATCTATTATAACTATATTATTTATACATATAAATATGTCTTAGAAAGATAGTTGAGTGGATTCCAGCAATCTTCTCTGCAGTTTTGAATTCAATTTTTTTTTATATTAAATTGATTGGTACCTAAAGTTAGCATGCTCTGTCTACAAACATATTTAAACAACAGATGTGAAAGAAGCGATGGTTTCGGGCATTTCCCAAGTCCATTAATGTGAAAATGAATACTAAATTCTAGAGCGGGATTTGAACTCGGTTCACCATTTCCCCCTTTCACGCTGATAGCTGCTACGTGACGCATATAACGCATTCAATGTATATATAAGTATATTTCTACGTATATTTTGTAACAATCTGTATATATTCAGTTTTACATTCTATGTCCACTATATTCCTATCTACAAACAACCTTTCCCGGCTATTGATCCTAATTCCCATGCACACACACACACACACACACACACACACACACACACACATATATATATATATATATATATATATATATATATATATATGAAATAAAAAGGTGAGATCGCTCAGATAAGAACACAAGAACAGTTACTGATGAACAACAAACTATAATGAATTTTATATAACCAAATGCAAAATATAAAATATGGGACAATACAAACTATAATATATGGAGTGACAGACGTACAATTACTAAATGAACACTTAACTGATATTGGATGTCAATTCAACCGTTTGTATTTCTGGAAGTTGAACTTCCAATGTTTGTAATGACTGAAAGACAAAGTTTCTATAGAATGTTCACAAAAGTTGGTTGTCTTTTCTTCTGCAATGTGAAATATAGAATTCAGGAATAATGTTTGTGTTGGGGTTTCCACTTCGTTATTGGATTGTATCTGAGAAGAAAGTACGACGATTTCTTTGCTTCGATTTGGGTACAGTATTCGTTTAGCCTTTACCTATTAAATAGTCAAATAGACTCAATATCTCCAGGACGAAATTCCCTTATTTCCTACACAACAAGAAAGGGAATAGACTTTTGGGTGTATTTCTCACCCTTATGAACTCATCCTAAGAGTCTCTTTTTCTCGCACAATATTGACATTGGAGGCCATCGGGAAACTAAAGTTATAATAACAGAATCCCATTTAGTGATATGTCACGTGAGCCTAGTTGACTGATTCTTACTCGCTTTCTCGCCCTGTCATCCTGTTCGTTGTCAAGCACGGCAAATTCCCTTTCTACTATATCTTAGGAAGTCCTTCTGTTTGTTGACAACTGAACCTAAATTCCTTTCTTGTCTTCTTTTCGCCGAAACAAGACTCAGTACAGATAGGCAGTAATGAAAATGTGAAGGAGGAGGAAGATAAACTCAAAGACAGTGGGTCTCTTATCAAATTTATTGTACGTCTGATTTAACAGTTAATATTAAAGGCCAAGTGTCAATATATATATATATATATATATATATATATATATATATATATATATATATATATATATATATGCATGTTTCCTTAAATAATATAGACAAATTCTGTCTATTTTAAGTAAGGTCCTTTCATATTGTCTGATAAGCTTAATCACATTATCGTTGAAAGACGAAAAGAAAACACCATATTAATACATGTTTAAATCCAATCTAAGCTTTCGGCTTGCACAAGCCATTATCAATGATGACAATTTCAATCAATCAAGCAACAACGGAAGAAACAAAAATGATAGTCTGCCCTTGCTTCATGAAAATTTCAAGTAACGACAAACTCGTATATACGTGACGCTGAAGCGAAAATCGCGTTACAGTTCGTGACGTCACACATGACACGCGAGAGTGAAAAACGAGAAGTATTAAGTATGGGAAGACGTTGGTATAAACCATAGACATTAAAGGATATATATATATATATATATATATATATATATATATATATATATATATAGTTATAGTTATAGTTATATGGTAGGCTATATTGATGGTTAAATGTATTCAATATCAGAGAGAGATCATATGGAAATATTAAAGTGGAAATGGAGGACAACATCAAGCGATGACATTCTCTTTCATGTATCAACGCAATCTGCAGGCCATCAATCATTAGACTATTGCCGCTTCGTGTTGAACTTAGTCTTCAGTGGTTTGTATATTGGGCAGAATTTGGAGGACAGTCCTGACTGTGCTGTCGAATATGAAGACACATGGTTTTTCTATTCCACATAGTATTCATTCGCTTTACCACCACCGAGTTCTTGTGGATGTGCACATAAAATTTTGCCAGCCGTGCATATTTAGAGAAAAGAGGCGGTTTATGCGCTCCTGATCGAGGGACTGTGAGTTTCTTTTTTCCATTTTATACACTTGTGGAACTTATTAATCATTTTATTATTTACAATTAAAATTGATTTTATTTTAATCACGTTCAAAATTTCCGTCCTCTTTCATTATTATTGCTGTGTCTTGAAGGTTTTGAATTTTGCCAACGATTGCCATTGAAAAATGTTGGTTGAGAGGACCCTAAGGTAGTAATTGACGTCAATGTTGTATTTCTGTGGGTACACGTCTCTCTCATATATATACATATATATATATATATATATATATATATATATATATATATATATACACACACACACACACACACACACACACACACACATATATATATATATATATATATATATATATATATGAAAAAATATATATATATGAAAATATATAGAAAATAGGAAGGAACTGGTTAGGTAAATAATCCAAAGTCCCTTAGTATTTTAGTTATTATTTTTTAAAAAATAGTGCTCGATACAAAAGTAGAGCATAGATATAATTATTTATTTAAAAATATGATTCCAAATAGTTACATAAGAGGTCTCATGTTTCAAAACAAGAGCCGAAAACTTCCAACAAAAATTTCGCTTGAAGATGGAACGGAGCCCATTTTAATTTAAACTCAATTTAATTCAAAGGATTATATTGAAGTTTTCGGCTCTTGTTTTGAAACATGAGACCTCTTATGTAGAGATTTGGAATCATATTTTTAAATAAATAATTATATATATATATATATATATAACAAAGTATATAATTGGTATACACGGAATGAATTCCAATAACCAACAATTACTATTCTTAAAAGAGTGCTCAATACAAAGTAGAGCAGATATAATTATTTTTATAAAAAAATTTATAACATAAGTATGTTATAAAATCACTACAAAAATAGCCATTTTGTTTCAACACAATCTGTGTCTTATCAAGTGATGGTGTTGAAAAGAAAATAAATGGTTTTAAAAGTTTCAGATGAATTAACGATCCTACACTAGGGGGAGCATTGTTACAAAAGCTAGAATAACCAATCAAAAACGAAGTACAGAAAGATTCAAAAGCTTGACAACAAAATCCTGCTATTATAGCTATTTAGATCTTTAAATACGTGTAATATTAAAAAAATAATTTTTACTAACTAATAATTATAAATTTATATGATAAAATTTAATATTAAAATTAAAAACTGGCAATTTTTAAAAATCCAAATTTAATCACTATTAAGTTTAAAAACTACAAAATTATTGAGAAAAAGAAAAAAAATATATGTTTATTCAATTCATTTCTTCATTGAAATTACGTCTGACAAGACAAAAAGCTACAATTCGTCCGGTCATCTGATAATACATGTATATATTTTTTTTCTTTTCCGTTTTTATTTTAAAGTTTGTGAATATGGTCTTAAACTCACGCGTGACACAACAAAAACACAATCAGGTTATAATACATACGCATCCAGACATAATTAGATACATACACACACACACACACACACACAAATATACACACACACTTAAAAAAAAAAAAAAAAAAAAAAAAAAGAAAGAGGTGGGGGGAATACATGAACAACTCCACAGCCCTTTACGAAAAAAGGAGACGTGGAAACTAACACTTATACACACACACAGTTAAATGTGAATACACTCTACATACACATAGACACCGATATGTACACAAACATACATCCACAATGTCATAGA
The DNA here is from genome assembly GCA_903632075.3 of Acanthosepion pharaonis. Classification (NCBI taxonomy): domain Eukaryota; kingdom Metazoa; phylum Mollusca; class Cephalopoda; order Sepiida; family Sepiidae; genus Acanthosepion; species Acanthosepion pharaonis. The sequence continues at coordinate 2,292,517 of CAHIKZ030002258.1, forward strand.
CATTGAGAAATCACAACCAGTAAATATTTCAGACTTAAATAAATGCTAACCACTTATTGAATTATAACTTAAGGGAGCAAATATATAAAGATAAAAATGTTTAAAATAATATTATTTAATATATTAAAACGAAAACTCTAAAACAATAAATATCAATAAAAATATATATATATTATTAATCATATAAGTTGATAATAGTTTCATTATATATTTGGCAAAGAAAAACAGGATAAAGAAATACACAAATTTATACATATATATATATATATATATACACGGCAGCAAAAAAACAAATTAACACACAAAAAAAAAAAAAAAAAAAAAAAATATATATATATATATTCATACATACATATACGTACAGAAAATACACGAATAAATATATAAACATAAACATATACGTACATATACATATCTATGATAACAAGTACATATGTACGTACATATACATATAAACCTAAATACACACACATATATACACACATAGACTTTTATGCACACATACTTAGATATATAAAAAACAGTCATGATATACCAAAGTTTCCATACCTACACATACACACAAACTCATACATAATAGGTTCCAACACACACACCTATATATATATACATACACAAACATACATAAATATATATACACACATACATACATATCTACAAATAAACATATATATATATCCATAAATATATCTACCTGCAATAACAACCACCCATATATACATGCATACATAAAATACAACAACTTTCAACCAAATACATATATAAACGAACTAACATATAGATACATAAATATACCTTCAAACACCAACACACAGCAATATACATATAGTCTAACATACAAATATATAAACACATTCATACAAACAGAAATATACTTAAATATAAATACACATACACAATAAAATAGGACATACAGATATATATACACATATATATATATATGCACACACGCATATATATATACACACATACATACACACATACACATACATATATATACAAATATATTGTGGCACAAAGCTGAAAACAAGGGGCATCCCGTGAGGAACGAACTCATTACTCAGTCGCACCCAATCTAGTGAACCATGCTGGCTAACCGTTATACTGTCGTGATTTAATCATATACATACCTGTACATACTCATACACATACACACACACACACATACATACATATACACACATACACATATATATGCATATATACATATATACATATATATATATATATCCAACCATATACACACATACACACACATATATATATATATATATACATATATATATACAAACATATATATATATATATATATATCTACACACATACATACATATATACACATACCCACACAAATACATACATATATACACACACCCATACACACATACATATATAGGCACACACATACACATATACAGTAATAATTATTAACCTTTTCTCTCATAATCTACCTTACTTTCCCACATAATATATATATACATATATACACACACACTCACATATATATACATACATACATACCCCACACATACACCCTCACATGTAAAAAAAAAAAAAAAAAAAAAAAAAAAACCATAAATACATTTATACACCAACCTACACATTCCTCAGTGCAAATACTCTAACCAACACATAAATAAATATATATATATTTACACCAACACTGATAACACTATGCAGGTAAACAATACACACTTATATCGTAAGTATGACCATTATGCAATAAAAATACTAATCTATTAAAAATACAGCGACATATCATTATCATTTAAAGTATACGACCCCTACACTAAGTTAAATTTATAACGGTGTTTACAATTTACTGTCAGTTCATATCTTTGATTTAAGAGATCAGCCTTGTTTTTAAATCTAATAATTTCAAATTTTTCATTAAGGCATAGGTAACATGGGGTATATAGGGAGTTACAAGTACGAGCTTTCGTAACCAAACTCCATTTAATCGTAGGTGTTTTGTTCTTATCTTTTAGATTCCAAAAATACTTGGATAATGAAGTCATGTACCTATATTCACTGTGATTAAAGGATTGCATATGCCCCCGCCAGCGTTCCTTGAATGTTTTCATAGTAGAACCAATGTAAAACTTCTTTATATTTGGATTTTCAATTGTTGAAATAGTACCAAGATAGACTACAGAAGTAATCCCACAGTTATTTTGTAGTGGACAATTATTCGGATTCCTACAATTACATAAGTTGTTATTTGTATTCTTATAGTTAGTATTGCAGTTAGTAACCTGTTGATTAGTCAAGCCTTTTGAATTCCTATACTTGTTAAAGACTATGTTGTTATGTTTTTTAATTATCTGCTCTAGGTTATCAGCACAACTATAGCTTAATTTAAGGGTATTAGGATTAAATATTTTACTAAGTGGGTTAGTTTCAGGGTTGGGGAAATGTTTTTTGATTAGGTTAATAAATATACGCCCTAACTTAGTTTTTGACCATAACATTGAAAGGGGGATTGAACCAAATAACCTTTCTAGATCTTCTTTTCTTATTATGGTTGCAATTAACAGGGTTTTTATATTGAATAGTGGTATTTTGTATCCACTATTTTTTAGTGCAGAATTATAAAAATCACTATGTTTATTGAAAACCTCCTTATTATAAGAGTTAGCGCTAATTCTAAATTCAATGGAAGTGGGTATATGTTTGATAACCGAAGGGGATGGTTGGAATTAGGATGAACGTATAATGGGTTGGAATTAACTTTCACATATGGTTGGAAAATATTGTTAGCAAGATCTAGGGTGACATCTAGAAAATCTACTTGTCTAACATTAGTAGTAACTATTGTCCTAAGACCTAAATCCTTAAATACCCTATAGATCATTTTCCTAATACGGTCTACCTTAATTTTAGTTGAGTTTTTAACAACTAATAATCCATCATCTCTATATAATCCTACACTATCTGAATCTAGACAATCGAAGGCACTTAAATTATATAAAAGAAATAATCCAACCAAGTCCGAAGCTTCAGCAGAATCCAAGGAACCCATGGAAATATCAAAATTGTTGTTGGAAGACTTTTTGGTCCACTGTTCATCCTTGTAAATTAGAACAGAATTTCGACACTTCATGATGATATCAATTTCACTCTCAGAAATAGTAGAATATTCCCGGGCGAAGTCCAGTGCCAAGGTGAAAAGATCCTTCGATATAGATGGATAATAGTCGATAATATCGAACTGTATGAATGAACATTTTCCCTTATATCGTATGTTGTTAAACCAGTTGATGACCTCAGTTGTGCTAATCCACTGGAGCAGTCCAAGGGTGTTTTTAATGGAGTGGTTGATTCTTTCTAAGATGGTCTTGCTAATCCTACCGATTTCTGGTCTTGTAGGATTTATAAGTCTAGTGGATGGCTTAGTTTTGAATTCGGGTTTATTTTCTTTTCAACACCATCACTTGATAAGACACAGATTGTGTTGAAACAAAATGGCTATTTTGTAGTGATTTTATAACATACTTATGTTATAAATTTTTTTTATAAAATAATATATATATATATATATATATATATATATATATATATATATATATAACTGGGTTGATGCGAGCTTGTGACCCTGGGTTTCACATGAAACCCAGGGTCACAAACACACCTCAATTCAACTAAAAATGTTCGCTCTATCTCTGACATTGAGCGCTTTGCAATTTTGCAATAAGTACCACACATATAGAATATATAAATAATATATATATATATAATAAATTGCATATATATATATATATATATATATATATATATATATATATATTGACGCGCCGTCGCCTCCCTCTGTCTGTTCTACAAATACTTCTATGGAAATTGCTCCGAGGAGCTGCATTCGCTGGTTCCCAGACTTCATGAGTTCATGCGCCCTACGACGCTGGCATCCCGATCTCACCTCTTCACTGTCGAAACACTCCTAAATGTAGCCGTCTCTTCTACTCCAATAGCTTCATATCTCGCACCTCTCACCTGTGGAACTCCCTTCCCTATTTCTGTTTCCCTGTGTGCAATAATCTCCAGCTATTCAAATGTAATGTTAATCGACAGTTGCCTTGATCTATCCACTACCCTCATCCTTTCTTCTATCACTCCTATCTGATCCTGCTCTAAATTTTCTGTAACCCCTTGCGTCCTAGTGGCTTCCCGCCTTGCTTGGGGTGAAATGCTTATATATATATATATATATATATATATATATATATATATATATATATGTATGTGTATATATATATATATATATATATATATATATATATATATATATATATATATGTGTGTGTGTGTGTGTGTGTGTGTGTGTGTGTGTGTGTTACATCAAAGAATAACAAGGATTCAGGAAATATATAATTCCTGTCAATTAAGGTCAATGATTATAAAGTTCTAATAGATTATTATATAAGCCAGCCAGCCAGATAGATAGATAGATAGATAGATAGATAGATAGATAGGCAGGGTGCATTCGCCCAACTATATCTATTTCTCTTAAAATAAACTGCAATGTTTTTCGATCTTCAAAGGTTATTTGTGTTGTTTTGACTCTACAAAGAGCACCAAATACCAAATGTGATAATGTTATCCTTCTGGCTTCACTCTCCGCCAGTCTCTGATGAGAAACAAGGAAGCTAATCGGCGCACCCAAATCTGCTGCACATGTGTGGTTGTTCCTTTCTGGCAGACACATGATCGAATCTAATGCTTCCATCTCATCTCCGCTGGGATATATATATTTTTTTATTACTTTTAGTTACTTGCACTTATTTTCCCTTCCTTTACCAGTGAATGTCATTAATGATATACTTACAGCTTGAAGATAACATAATACTTATAACCAAGAGCATTACATTTTGGGGACTCTATCTATCTATCTATCTATCTATCTATCTATCTATGGTAGTCTGCACCTTATCTACCTTTCTATCCACATACTGGATTCATCGGATATTCATAATGTTATATATTTACTTCTCTCTCACTTTCTCTTTCTTTCATTCTGTTCATCTTTATTTATCTATTTATCTATCTCAGATTGTATCATTATCTATCTATCTATTTTCTATCTATCCACACACACACACACACACACACACACACACATATATATATATATATATATATATATATATATATATATATATATGTATGTCAATTTGTTCGTTTAACGGCATATCAACAACTGATGGGTTATTTAATGCCGAAATTTAATTTTTTTGGGTGTATTAGTATTTATATATATATATTTTTTTTAAGTTTTCTTTTTCCAAAAATGTATTGCTGGTAATTTTTTTTTTACAAATTGCTTTCCTTAAAGAACGTATAGCTTGTATTTTTTTAAATTTTTATTTATTATAAAAATGTTTGTAATATTTTTACTATAAACATATATGTATGTATGTATATATGCATCTATCTATTTATCTATCTATCTACATATCTATCTATCTATCTATCTATCTATCTATCTATCTATCTATCAACACTTTGTTATCACATTTCCAGTTGCTCTGACCCATAAGCTAAAAAACGAACTGTTCTTTTTGCATCTCATTGAATTATTTGAATCGCTTGCATACGTATCGGAAGTTTGTACCGATGCGTTCCATAAAACTATTCTTCTTCCGTGTCGTGCCTCTTCAGGACGTAAATGATCATGAATCTCCACCGTATCCTGTCCTTCATAGCTCTTAATAACTTGTGTCTTTTTGTTATTTCTCGCAAACCCTGCCCCGCCATCCATTTACTCAAGCGCGATAGATAGGTTATGCGTTGTTTCCTCTGTCCTTCTTGCCTTCACGGGTTTTAAATCAGTCCGAACGTCTTCGACTTATAGACGAATAATTTAACCAAAACTAGCTTCTAGGGAAACGATCCCAGCGTGCACCACAGTTGGAAAGTGAGATCTGTGACTGATATTTGACGGGAAATGTGTTCGTTGGTTGGCTTAGCTCAAAATTGGAAGTAACCGTGACCGAGTGTTCAAACGTACTTGCCTTGTTGAACTACAGATAACACCAGATTATGGGCTCTCTCCTAGAAGCTGTAACTAAAGTCGGCTCAAGATAGGTGAAATATAAATGCCAGGTTGGTTCCTTGGGTTTTAAAGAAAGTTTAATGATCCTGAGGAATTAAATACAAAAAATTCTTGAATTTTGTAACCTTTCGTAAATGCTAATTTGTTTTAGTTATGTGGCGCAACTTATGATAGGTCGTATCTCATGAATCGAAAAAAATGTTGCTCATGCGTATATTCGCTGATTTTTTCATATGTATAACTCTCCAATGTTCTTCTTTGTCTAGTATTTTCACTTCATTCTTTGAAGGATGATGAATGAGTTTTAACCTGTAGGTTATCTGGATCGATATACATCTGATGAAGATTGATAGGTACAATGGCAGAAACGTTATGAGAAAAACAAAAGATGAGAACAATAATCCAAATGTAAATATATTTTTGACAATTCTTATCATTTAGAAAATTGTTAAGATATGAAAAATAAAGAAATATGGGATATGGCTCTATAATTTAAAATGGATGAAGATTATGCAGAATTTCGAAAATAAAATATTGTACTTTAACAATGACTCTTATTTATCGCGACGACAACACTTTATAAAAAAAAGTCAGCCAAGCTTTTTTACTTTAATATAAATATCTTTTTTATGAAACCACAAATACACTTGATCTGAAATGTCTTTCCTTTCACAAAATTGTATCTGTATCTGTCTATATTTCCTCAAGGATACATGGTACAGTGGATAAAGGCGTTGTTTAGATCCAGTGACAGGACCCAAAGAGTGTGAGGTCAATACCCGGTTAAGGCAGTGGAGAACTTGGAGAGGGAAATTAACAAGAGATAACTGATAACTGACACCCATTAAACATGGCACGTGGAACTAGAATAGTCTACCCCAGTGAGCGAAATAAAGGGTTCAGTTCGACATTCCAACCACCTGAAGAAGGCCGGAGCGTACATCGGCCGAAACTTTGTAATTCATATGGCGACAAAGATTAGAACAGTAGTCCGAGTAATGTAAATAGTGTACATGATACATCATCTCAGATATATAGACACATAATGAAGAAGGCCGGAGCGTACAACGGCCGAAACATTGTAATAAATATGGCGACAAAGATGAGGATAATATTCCGAATTATGTAAATAGTGTACATAATACATCATCTCAGAAATATAGACAGATACTGAAGAAGGCCGGAGCGTACAACGGCCGAAACATTTTTACTAAATATGGCGACAAAGATGAGGACAGTCAGAATAATGTAAATAGTTTAAAATGCTATCTGTAGAATCTGAGATTTGTTTAATTTATTTGGAAAAGAATTCGTGTGGAAATTCTCCCACAAATCCGGAAACAAATAAAATATTGCTTTACTTGGCAACAGTTGGTTTTAGTTTGATTTTGTAAATTTAAATATGGACAAAGCATTCACTCTAAATTTTAATTTGAAAACATTAATCATGATGTAAAAAAAAATGTTTCTAAATACAAAAATCATTGTTTCCTCCCTTGAAATTTCCTCATGAAGTTAGTCGATGTGTCAATATTTGTGAAATGAATTCATCAATTATCATTATCCGAGTTTTAATTAACAAACTTGTATGAATTAAGGAACTTGTTGTATTAATAAACATTCTATTATGCCTTTCTCTTTGGACATTGTAATTTAGTAGTATGACTCTTACGACAGTTAAGGAGTAGTTCAAACGATATTTTATAATTATATAGTGGTAACAGATATTGGTTTCTGTATAAAGAAACATATTAAACACTCCACTAATATTTCGCTATTATTATCGGTCCTGGCATGGCAACTCATCTTCACCCAGTTTCCCACCAATGTGTCGTGTCTTCCCTCTATCTTTTCTAGAAATATTTTCATGGAAACTTTCCTTTTTTTGAAGCATTTCACCCCAAGCAAGGGGTTACAGAGTGTGAGAGCAAGAGTAAAGAGGAGTGTTTTTAGGAAAGGATAAAGAGAAGGGCGGGGAACAAGACCAAAGCATCAGATGTCGTTTGACATTACACTGGAATAATTGACAACGAAAGTAAGTAAGAGGAAAGAAATTCCATTGTCAGGAAGTGCGAGATAAGAAACTGTTGGAGTAGAATAGAAGGCTACATTTAACCGTTTCGACTGTGAAAAAGTGGGACCAAGATGCCAACCTAGCAGTACGCTTAAATTCTTCCAATCTAAGAATCAGCGAAAGTAGCTCGTCAGTGCAGTTGCCGTAAAAATACTTGTAGAAGAGACAGTGGGAAGCCACATCCCGTCTGTGAGAAAATACTGCAGACGGGTTGCCAGATCAGGACCTATCACATTGCATATCAGTCTCTGGATTTTGACAAGGTCCGCGAGACGTACAGCGGGGCACCATATATAGCAGCAGTATTCGATGTAAGGACGAATGGTTGACTTAGAGATTTGAAGAATAGACTCAGGAGAGAAAAACTTTCTGGCACGACACTGAGAAGTAACTTTCATTGTGATAGATATAGTTATTAATTCAATATATTTGTTCCAACTCAGGTCAGTGAACAACGTGAGACCAAGGAGGCACAGAGAGACCCTCTCGTGGAGTTGGACATAATCCATTCTGATGGGAGGAAAAAAGGGTTCTTTGTGGTGGGTAAATGTGAGCAGTTTCTTTTGGGAGGCATTAAAGATTACAAGTCATTTTCCTACCCCAGTCAACCACAGCCAGGTTAGTTTTGTCCGTGATACGAGATTTACTATTGAGGCAGAAGTAAATAGTAGTGTCGTGTGCGTCGATGCCAGCTTGGGAACTGGTGACATCAGGAATATCGTTAATGAAGAACAGAAATGATTATCTTTCTTGGTACCTCGAACGCATGATTTTAAGCGTATAACGAGATCTCATCATTTTAAATGTGCAACGAGATCTCATCATTTTAAACGTGCAACGAGATCTCATCATTTTAATCATTAAATAGCTAGATGTAAATATAAGTTCTCTTTTAATAGTTTCTTTTCTCACTGTGTCAATTTATTCCGTTTTCGCGTTCCGTTGTCATCTACGATATACACAGATTTAAATACAAAGTCAGTCGCCATTTTTGTCTTCCTCATCCTCTCCTTTCCCCTCAATCAAGTCTTGTCGTCCCCTTTTACTCTCAGGAAACCCTTACATCTTAGTGGCATTATCGCCTTGAGTGGGGAGAAAGGATTCAGAAAATGGGGAAACGATATACTCTGCTATGGTCAGGATAAAAATCCTGGATAATAAAATGAATTATAAAAAATACATTTATATGCTGGATAAATGTGTCATATTTAATGTTTGTCAACCAATCCATTCTTATATTAGAAACGTTTGAGTCTAATAAACTCTCCTTTACTTCAATATGCACTGCACCATATCTTAAACCGAGAAGAAACGTCATTAATTGCAACTAGCCACAGTGCATGCTCTTTAGAAAGATGGACAGTCCAACATGGGAGATACTAATTGGAGACGTCAAAATCAAGGTAATTCAGATATTTCCCACACGACGGAAAATGTGACACAGAAATCCGAAGATACACTTAAAGGGCGAGAGTTATCTTCCCAAAGCTAAAAACATCTAAGAGACACAAGAAAATGCCGCCAGAAAAATGATCCGAAATGTTATGTAATAATAAAACTCCTCTATGACAAAGTATGCAGAAGAATTTCCTCATAGATGATAAGAAAGCTGAAAATAATTTGAACGGAACCTGTGAGCAACGAAGGAATCTTTAAGGAAAATGGAAAAAAAACAACATTAATATTTAAAATCAGAAGGATAATGTTGAACGTACTGAGTTGCATAATGAGTAAAAGTGCTTGGAAAATTTGGCACACGCAGGAGAATCTTAAAGTAGTAATGCGAAAAAAAGAACGAAGTCTGCCTTACAGACTTCTGTAAATAAAGTACAAAACAGGATGTGAATTAATTGGAAAATAA
>CAHIKZ030002258.1:2307500-2320000 GCA_903632075.3 Acanthosepion pharaonis
ATGGTAAAGTGCTGAAAAGGAAGCCTGATTTATTAAAAGAGTACGCTCTGAGGTAGGCAAAGTAGGCTTTTTCAGAGAAAGAGTAAGAAGAGAGAGATGGGAGGGAAAAGATAGGTGTTCTGTCTTGAAGGATAGCAAAAGTGAAATAAAAACAGAGCGTGGTTTTATTGAAGTGGTAGAAAGAGAATAAAGGAAAGTTGATTCATTGGGGAAGGAAGGCAAAAAAAAAAACATTAAAAAAATTATAGTTGGTCAAACGATATGATGATTATTTATCGACTGTCTCCTTATGTTCCTGCTTGAACGAAGCCTTTTTCCGGCTTTTCTTTACATGTTATTAAAAAATCACATTTCGTAGAAATAACAAAGAATCATCAAAGAATATATAGTGAAGTCCTTAATTGAAAATTTCAGTTATGACAAGAACCACTCTATTTTGCCTTCTTCAATATGCCGCACTTGATTATTGTAGAGTTTTCAATGATGTTGACTTATCGTAATTTCAATTTCCTTTTGTTAAACCTTCTCATTTACTAGTCTATTTAGTAAATAAGAACAATTTAACTTTAAAAATTAGAGAAAGAAAAATAATATCCTAACTAATAAACATCCCTGCATGTTGTCAGTAAAAAATTATATGTCTAATGGGGAATTCACAAATCAGAGTATTTTTGAAATATTATATTGTCTAACTAGGAATTCAAATTAACAGATGCGATTCGCAACTCACAAATCGTGGGATTGGCATCCCCTAAGGATTGAATATTTTGCAACATAAAAAAGTGATATAATGGCAATCTCAAAAAAAAAGAATATAAGTATTAGTAGTAGTAGTTGTAATAGTTCTAATATAATTAATAATAATAATAATAATAACATCATCAATTTATCAAACAATGTATGTCGATATGGAAAACTACACTTTACCTCAATCATAAAAAAACCTATAAGTCTGGCGAAATAAACATCAATAGAGTGAATATTTCAAGGTGGTATCCTTTATTATTTTGCATATCACTTATGCTTAACAAGACAGAATGCGGTTACAAAATAGCTCAAAAGAAAATAAACCATCTATTTTACATGGATGATAGGAATGACAATTTGCAAACAAATGCTTCATGAAGACAGAATTTCAATTTGGATAAATGTGCTAAAGCTACAGTTTTGAGGATCGCTACAACAAACTTCCTCTATTAGTTTAGACCCTGCTGTAACAATAAAAGACCTAGGTGTTTGAAACCATAAGAAAATGAAAGAAGAAAGTGCGTAAAGAGTACTATAGAAGGGTACGACTGGTATTAAAACTGAATTGAATTTCAGAACAGAATTGAACGCCATCCCAGTGGTCCAATATGTTTCAACATCTTGAACTGGACTCTAAAATGACATCAGACAAATGTAACTGTCGTACATTAAAGAAGGTGGAAGAGGTCTTATTCAGCTAGAAACAAACAAGACAACATAACTTACATGGAAACAACAAATGATGGATGATAAAATTAGTGAAACAAACCATAATTTTGAAGGCAGTAAATACAAACAACATTTACATTTAGTAGATTCTGTAGTAAATCAAAACAGAAGCCAGAACCAACTATTGCAATGAAAAGAAAGTGATAAATGAACAGATGAAACAAATGGCAAGACAAATGGCCAATATCCAGAACGTGCAAATAAAATAATGTTGATAGTTAATACTCATCGATGGTTACGAGCATAATAATAATAATAAGGCCAAATCATACATAATAATAATAATAATAATAATAATATGAATATAAAAAGTAGTAGTAGTAGTAGTAGTAGTAATATGTCACCATTCTGTGGGATTATAATCCACAGACAGAAAAATTAATAATAATAAATAATAATAATAATCAAAATAATAATAATAAAAAAATGTGAAATTGAAAAAAGAATAATAATAAAAAAATACAAAAATTAAAGCGCTAAATGAATTTCCACCAATCAAGGGAATATTTAAACCGAAAATATAATTAAAGGTAATAATAATAATAAGATAAACAAAATATAAAATAACGAATTTTTTATCGACGAAAATATAAGAAGACAATTTAACGTATTTTATCGAAACGAATTTCAAGATGATGTTTTACAGGGAAACTGGTAAAGCAGTTATAGAAGTGAAAAAGCCACCAAGAAATGCAAAAATTTTGGGAAAATATTTGGAGCAACTCAAAGGAATATAATTCCAATGGAGACTGAATCGAACGCGAACATGAAAGACTAAAGTATAAACGTGTGCAAGAATGGGAAAATATAAGCTATATGTTAGGTAAGCTCTAACAAAATCTCCAAGATGGAAATCACCAGGAAATGACAAGGTACCGATCTTTTGACTCTCTCATTTGTCATTAATCTATAAAAAAATTGCGCAAACTTCATCAATAAGCCCAATAAATTTCCAGATTGGATCACTAAAGGTATTAAATATCTCCTACGAAAACCGAGTGAAACATAATAAAAAAAATATAGGCCATATAACGTCTGTTCACCACATATAAATTGATCACGTCTGCCCTGATGAACTTTACTTATCTTTTCTCGATTAAAACAACATATCGAAGTGGTTCATATGCTTGCAAAGATCAACGACTAATGAATAAAATGATCCTGGAAATTTGCAGTAAAAGCGGTAGAAATCTCAACATAGCTTTTTTATAGATTACCGTAAAACCTTTCATAGTATAAAAAAAACTCTTGGATCTTTAAGACTTTGGAAGTGTACACAGTCTCATTGGTGATAGTAAGTTTCCTTAAATAAAGCATGGAACTGTGGAAAACCACATTATATCTAAATACACCAATGGTATTGACACTCCTAACTCTTTGAATATCCGACGAGGAATGTTTCAAGGAGAATCCCTGTCGCCTTTTTTACTCAGTTTATCCTTAATCTCCCTTTTGCATGAGGCTACGAACTATGGATACAAAAAAAAAAAAAAAAAAAAAAAATGTTTTACATTCTAACCAAAAACGTCAATAGATTGAATGGTATCATCAATGCTGTAAAATATTTCGGTAATTACATCGGCAGGGATTTTGGAATAGATAAATGTGCAAAGTAACATTCAGTAAAGAGAAAAAGATACAGTAACACATTTAATAGATTTAGAATTTTCACATAGATTAGGGAAGTGGGACAAGAAGAAGCCAGCAAATAAGTAGAAGTCAGCGAAGAAGTTGGAATATCGCAGAGTCAAATGAAGGAGAATGTAATAAAATAATATTATAGGCGGGAGAGTCTGGTGTTAAATGCCGAGTTAAATTCACAAGAAAGAATAGCAACCATAGGCATTATGATTGTCCATGTGGTGCAATACAGTTTCATCATCCTTAATTAGGCCATAGTTGACATTAAGCGAATGGATGTGAAAACGAGAAAGCTTCTCAAACACACCCGCATGCATCATCCCAAGGCTGAAGCTGAGCGACTGTATGTGTCTACATCCAGTCGAGGCAGAGGATTACTTCAACTGGAACAATCGGTCTTCAAAGATACCGGAAAATTACAAAAGACTGGATGATGTTGTGTCAAAAAACGTGAAAGATATAATAAACTCTATTCAGCAATAAAGGTAGCCAACAAATTCAAAAAGGAATTTCAAGTAATTGAAGATGTAATAATAAACCATAATCCACTTAATAGTGCGGCAAAGAACCTAAAAAAGAACGCAAAATCAAATGTAATGTATTAAATGCAGAAATAGTAGCATGATAAAGAAGTTTATGGTCAATACACCGCCAGTACTAGACAAGCTGATGTTATTTAAGGAAACTTACTATCACCAATGAGACTGTGTACACTTCCAAAGTCTTAAAGATTAAACCCCGTGACCATCAGTAGTTCATTCTCTATTCTTATACAGGTACTTTGCAGCCAATATAAGTTCCATATATATATATATATATATATATATATATACAAATATGTCATAGTTACTTAGAAGTACCAAATGTTTTTTTACGTACTTTATCAAAGAGCGTTTACATAATTGTTGTAACGTAGGGAACGTTACTGTATAGAATAACCACACGAAGATTGGTAATGAACGATAATACTTAGGACAAGAACAACAAATATAAGATTCGTCAGCGGCGCGTAGACGAAGTATTCAATAGCTAGAAGCGAGTGAAGTGAATTCCACAATAAATCTCCAAGTGCAGGATATCTACCCACTATTCCACGCGGTCAGATGTAACAGGAGGCCGAATTTAATGTGGTGTATCCGAGTTCGTAGGCTCGGCACTAAAATTCCCCGTAGACTCCGTATAAACAGGATCGGGTAGCTGTTTCCCGAGACGAGATTCTCCCCTTCGACATAGCCTCGTCTGGGGATCCAGCATGGATCTAGCATGAATATGGTATTATTTATACTAGGATCCTGCAGAAAACCACATTGTTTTTTTCTCGTTCTGGCTTCTTTCTGCTGTGCGCTCTATTCATCAGAATTCGGAAGGTAAGTTTTGTTTTATGACTCATTAGTCTGGGTGTCTGATAGAGTTCATATTTTGTTGCACCTGTAGACAGGTGCAACAAAATATGAACGTAGAATATGAACGTAGAATTTATATCTACCTAGTGCGTATGATATATCACCACTGTCGTATATTTCATTTTGTTTTAATCATTTCACTCTAAGCAAGGTAATAAAGTCACTAAGAGACAAGTATTCACTGAGTGTGACAGAATATGAGAAATAAAACATAAAGTGCAAGACCAATAAAAGAACAAGAATTAAAAACAAAATAATATAATGATTGTCTTTACATTGAAATTTTTGAAAATCAAATTTAACTAGAAGGTAGTTTCACTAGCGAGAAGTGACAGAATTTTTTTTTATTACGGAACTGAAACTTACATCTAGCCATTTCTACTGTAAAATGATGAGATCTTGATGCCAATCTACTAATGCGCTGAAATTCATAAAGTCTTGGTACCAGAACAATTGCCATGAAACTATACGTTTTAAGGTGATTGCAACATTAAGGCAAAGTTTTATTGATAAAAATAATAACAAGTGAAGTATTTCAATTTAAAGCGAGAGTAAATTCAGTAGAGAAAAATAGGTAAAAATCAAAACACATTGAAAAACATATAGAAGTCATAAATGAGAAAATCGCGTTGTATCGAAGACAAATACGAGACTGAAAATAAGGTTTAAGAAAAAAATATGAAGCATGTTCACCAGATGTCCCCAAGTCATGTTGAATTCCATTTTTTCAGGTTTCAGCTGCCACTAAAAAACGACTGACTCAGCATTTATATAAATGTCTGATGAAATCAAGTAACCGTATATACGTTGAAGAAAAAGACGACTTATATTCTAAAAGCTGCATATAATTAAAAGCCATCTAATCTTTTAATTAAAAGACATCTAAATTTTGCATTAAAAACCATCTAATCTTCGTTTCGGTACAACCTACAGAATACAACTATTAGATCCAATAAAATCAAATGAAAAAAACGAAAAAAAATACAATGTTGAAAGCAAATCAGTCGACAAAGTAACCTGTTGTTCTTCGATCTATAAAACCAAATGATTCTTTAAAAAAGGGAGAAAATCAGGCCGAGGTAACATTCTCAGAGCAAAATATGTTACAAAGCTTAAATATATTTCATATGCTATCTACCTTCAAGATTCTCCATACCTTGTACATTTCAATCTTGACCATCCGTCCTTCTTGTTCTGCTATCCATTCACCCAAACACATTAGCTAAGTTAATCGTCGTTTCTCATTGTTTACATTATTCGGACTATTGTCCTCATCTTTGTCGGCCGTTGTACGCTTCTTCAGGTGGTTGGAATTTTTGAACTGAACCCTTTATTTCGGTCACTGGGGTAAAGTTTTTGATGGATGTCAGTTATCTCACTGCCTTAACCGGGTATTGAACTCACACTCTTTGGGTACTGTCACTGGATCTAACCAACAACTTTATCCACTGTGCCATGTGTCCTTGAGGACATCTGGGTATGAATTTCTGGGTATTATAAACCTAATGACTTCAGCAACCATTTTTACCAGTGCTCATATTGCAATTTTGCTGTTATCATCGCATGTTTTTACGAGAACTCATATTGCAACTTTGTTGTTATCATTGCTTTTCTCTGGCACTCCTTATTACTGGTTCCCATATTGAATTTATTTCTATGCTTGGTCGGCTAGAGCTTCAACATTAAAACAAATGGTATATATAAAAACTCAATTCTGTCTGAAAGAATAAAAACATACAATTATCTTAGACGCCAGAATTCAAGCGAATCGCTCAATTCTGGCAGAATAAAAAATCTAGTTATCGTAAACACGGAGATGAAAATTAGTCAGATAATCGATTTCGCTCTCCCAGCAGAGTACCGAATGAAACTAGAAAACAAAAATCAAAAACGCAGAAAAAAATATTAGGGAGTTCAGAAAGTAATTACGTATTTCAGCGTTATGAATTTTGAGTCAATACGCCGTCATAAAACGAAGGTAGAATGATTGTAAACCACATTTTCAATTTATTTATCCTCGCTTCTAACTGACAATGTGTGGTCTTTAAACAATTACCGAGTTCATTTGGGAAAATTTGCAAAGAGGATTTCGATTCCTTGTGAGTTTTCCATTGAGAACCGCATGTCCAACCATGTGACAACGTTTCATTTAAAGTTACAGATGATAATGAGTTTTTCGCAATAACAGAAATTGGGAAAATAATGTCGATGAAAATACTGGACAAAGTGTTCCGAGAGTTGCTGTTATTTCCTTTCCAGTCTAAAGCAAAAGTACATGGTGCCTCACAAAAACCAGGAAATTTTAGATTTACTACATTATGAAAAAAAACTTACCGTAAGGGGTTTACTGTTACACCAACTTCATTTACAAAGAAGGGAGAACACAGAGATACAATCCTTAAGAACAGTGTTAATAGAAGGTTGGAACACTAATCCGTTTGACGTTATCCAAAGGCCGACAAGAGGTTAGCTAGACAGTCTACGTCGTTGTGCATGTGCCCATGGAAGGCGTTTTGAACACCACTCCTAATATTCGTGTTTTTCTTCTGTTTTAAGCTACTAAATTTCTTGCTTTTCTTTCAACTATCTATAACAAAAATTTCAACAATTAAATAAACTATGCCAAATTTCTTTTTTTTGCCTTTTTTTTTTGTGGGCATCCTGTGGAAGATATTACAGGGAAGCGAGAAGAAAAAACTAAACATCGATTATAAATAAAGAGAGAATGCATGATTGTCAGCAAAAGGAAAAGTTCAAGATTAAATATGCCAATTGAAGACGCTGAAATTTCCAATAATACGAGAAGAAGAAGAAGAAGAAGGGGGAGGGGTGGAGAAAAAGGAGGGGGATAATAAGGGAGAAGTTGGAAGGGTGAGGGTGAAAAAAGGAGGAGGAGGAGTGAAGAAATCGAAGAAGAAGAAAGTGGAAAAAAGTGAAAACGAGGGGTGAAGGAGAAGAAGGCGGAGTATAATCAAGGGAGGAGGAAGGGAGGAGGAGGACAGGTGGGATGAAAAGGGGAGGAGGGAAGAAGAAGAAAAAGAAGAAGGTGGAAAAAAAGATTAAGAAGTGGTGGAGGAAAAGAAGTAGGAGGGGGATAATGAGGGGAGGAAGAGGGGAGAAGGAAGAAGGGAGGGGTAAAAGAAAGAAAGAAAGAAAGAAAGAAGAAGAAGAAGAAGAAGAAGAAGAAGAGCAACAACAACAAGAACATGGCCTGGCTAACGAAACAAGGCAATAATGCAAAAATCCGCGTCATTGGTCTATAGAAAAATAATGAAAGCTAGAAATATTTGAACAGTATTAATCGTTGGATATGCAGGAAGCTCCCTAGATTGTTAAAAATGGTCGATGGTTTGATGAACCAAAGTTGATGAATACTAAATGGTATACGAAGAAAATTAAAACGGAAGTTTTCCTATAAAACTGTTAGAAAGATTAAAACTCGATTTGCAAACTACGATCATCCGAGGCAATATCACAGGAACTATTTTTCTTCTTTATGTAAACCGTCTCTTCAGGACTTATGTAGATTATTATTTCCTCACCATCTCTTGCCTTCAATATGTCTTTTGAGTATGACATTTTCCAAGACCTCTTTCCTTATTTTGTGGTCTAGAAATTCCAGCTGTCTCTTCCTGGTGATAAATATAAGTTTCCTTTTTGTTTACATTTCCTCTGAAACTTCGACGTTGCTCCCATGTTCGATCAATAGTATCCTCAGCATCCTTCTGTAGAACCAATCGTCTGTTGCTTCTCTTCTTCAACTTTGAAAAAGATTTTCCAACCCTCACTACCATACAGGATGGGAGATATCAGTTAAAATTTTAGTTCTCTTTTCCTTGATTCTAACGAATCTTATTTTTTTAATTCTCAGTACTAAGCTTAGCTTTCAGGAGGCGTCTTTAATTATTTCAATACGACTTCGGATTTCAGTTTAACACTTTCCGTCCTCAGCTAAATCACTTTCTTAATATTTAAACTTCCTCACTTGTTTAATTTTTGTATTCTGATTTGCAGTTCGAATTTTGAATCTCGTCATATTCTATCAATCATATATTCAGTCTTCTTGCAGCTTATGTTTAATTCTTTTCTCTCGCTTTCATCTACTACGTTCTAGAAGAGTTTCTTTCTGTGTTTGCTCTTATAGTACGTTATCAGTTATAGTGAAGTGTATGAGCGTTGAAACAAATTAGTTCGATTTGGCCACGTTAGTTTGATCGCCCACCATAAGAGGGGTATAAAACAAGAAAATCAAATTGTAATACTGAAAAAACAAATTTATATACATGTAAATCAATTAATGTCTTTAAAATAAAATTAATGTATTTTGGTTGATACAAGGTCGTCAAAATGTTCGTAGTAGTCCTTGCAAGAATGAGTTTATGTGTACGTAGGCAGGAACGTATGTGTGGATGAATGTATGAGCGTTATCAAGGGGTAGGAATATCTTTGAAGCAATCGCTCAGTCTTAAAATGTTCCGTTCGTTTATCAAGTATAAAAGAGGTGCGGAAGAAAGGTGGAGTTAATAATAACTATCGCTTGACGTTTGTCAAGGGACTTGTTAATACGCTCGTCTGCTTCTCTCTGGTGACAGGTGAACTTTCCTGTCTTTTATTTTGTTTGCTGGGTTTGAAATGGTCATTTGGGAATTTACTCCCGGATATGTTTCGGGCATTTCCATTGGATGACGAACAAGCTTGTCGGCTCTCGAGAAGGTACGTAAAAGAATTTGTTTCTCTGAATGTAAGATTATTTGAATTTTGTTTTAAAATATTTCCTAGTGCTGTATTAGCTGAAAAACATTTCGCATCAATAACACAAGTTTTGTTTTGGATTTGCATTTGCGGGTGTGTTAAGCAAAATTTGTAAATTCGAGTTTTTTTTTTAATTTCTACCAAAATCAGTGATTCAGTGCTTAGCATTTGAATTTTTAAATCTAGATCTTGTTTTGTTCACTACACACTGAATATCGTGTCACCTGCATATCACATGCTGTTAAGATTTTGGTCGCCAGTGAGAAGAATCACCCTTGTCCTATAGCCGTCTCTATTGATGTATATCTGGTAAACTGATTTTCTATCCATATGCAGGCGTTTTGCTGCCAGTATATGTCATGGGGATATTAATATCCTTCCCCAGTTCCAATAGTTCTTTGTGGTATACCTCATTAGACGCCTTTGCGTAATAGATAAAACGCAGGTACACGTCCTTCTGCATTTGTATAATGCTTTCTGATAACATACTGAACATTAATATCGCGGTCAGGGTTCCAGTGTATTTAAACGAAGCTGAACTGTTCCTGTTCTATTTCCGATATATATATATATATATATATATATATATATATATATATATATATATATATATATATATATATATATATATAGCCTACTCCAACTCAAGCAAGGCAATAATGCAAATAAAATAAAATTGATAATTGGGAGTGGAAACAATGAGAAGACCTTAGTCTTTTCAGCAACACTTATTGAATAATGGTGGATGGTAGATATATAATACAATAGGTAAAGAAGTATTGTAGCAATATAATATAATAGGTAAAGAAGTATTGTAGCGACAGCGGGTCGAGGCATGGAGTGCAGACAGGGCTTAAGAATAACTTCGGCGGAGTGACAGTTGAGACAAGAGAACTGTAGAATTTCATCTATGAGTCGATAAATGTTCATCGCTTTTCTCAAGAAACGTTAGAAATGTTAATTTCATATTGTACAAATCGAGAGAAATTGAAGAAATTTACGAACGACTCCGCTGGTCACTGAAACAATGGGCAAACTTCCAACGGAATATATTCGTGCATCATATTCCATCTCGATTAAACGGTTTCATCGCACAATACATCAGATAGATTGCATTCTATTGGGTTCTGACGATCTTCCGTAGTGGTAAACTTTGAAAGGGACACTTTTACCACAACACAACATGTGTTGCTACAGCTTATTTGAAGTAGAGAACATCGCCATTTAAATTACGTTTGTAACCCTTTTGGACAAATCGTAGAGTTCGTGTCCGGAGGAGACTGGTCAAGGCAAACCAATTAACATGGTGTCACATTTTAGTGTATTTTTAGAGTGTGCTTGAGCAAGCAATAAAATTGGATCTTGCCTGATATGTGACATAAAATAGATGTTCTTACACATTCGAAACACATTATGATCACAATTTTTCACCGTCGTTATAGCAAAATAAATCAGCTCATCCATCTTGCACAGACGGCAAGAAACTAGTTTCAGCCGATTGTCTCTCACACATAAACATGATTAAAAACCTCACACTAAATTTCCTGGCAACCACAAATTCAAATTATGTTTATGAATATATCTGCAATATGCTTGATATAGGTATAAATGCAAATACTCCAATAGATGAAAGTGAGGTCAGTGTAGCGCGTATTGTTGGCGAAACTTCAATCGGCGATGTGAATACCGATGGCGGTCTAATCTGGTGCGTTTCTTTTCGCATAAATGTATTTGAGAAAAGTATCTCTCCGTATTTTGTCACTTCCACCAGATATGGAATAAGCAGGGTAGGCTGTGATGTTTAGCCTTGGCTGTCAGTCACTATAAAAGAAGGAAAACTGAATTCCTGTCTGTGTAGAACATAAAAAGAAAACACTCCTCTATCTTTCCCAAGAAATCATAACAAATCAGAGATAGAGAAAAGGAATCAGTGTAGTGTCATGATAACATATATCCTAAAACAACATGGCGTTTTGAAAAGTAATATTCCGCATCACGTAAACTTCGTATCGCATTGCTTAGCTACAAGAAAGAGGGGCCTATTTATTAGCCGTTTCTAACTTTTTGGTATTTGATTTGATTTCATCCAAGTTAAATGTTATTCTTAAACCCGACATGTATTTCAACGTCTACTGTCATTATTTGTATTTCAGTTTTCCTGACTGTCGCAATTCTCATAGTGTGTTGCTTGCTTTCTCCATTGAGCCGATGTTCTGCGTCTAAAAGCTCTGCCGTTATTTTTTTTCTGTTTTTATGGTTACTTTTGTCATTGCTACATTTGTAGCTACGCTTATTTTTTTTCCTTTTGCCAACCTTTTTTCCCACCATTTCTTCTTTTACTTTTCCATTTTTACTTCTATTTAATTTCTTTATGTTTTCGTGTTCTGAAAACGGGAAAGGAACTATTTCTTTTTTCTTTTTTTCTTTCTTTCTTCTTTCGTTCTTTCTTACATGCAGTAAACCGTTTCATTTTTTCCTTTTAATCATTTTTTTCGATCACGTGCACGCTATTAAATTATTTGTTTCCTAAAGGTTTCTTCATCTAAATGTGTTTCCTTCTTTCGCTTTCTTCCCTGAAAATTCTTTGCTTCCCTTAGCTTTCTATTTTTTCTTTCTTTCTTTTTTCATGATTATTCAAAACCAACAACCTTTTTTCTTTTTTTACGAGATTTAGCTAACTTTCTTTTTTTCTTTCTTTCTTTCTTTCTTTCTTTCTTTCTTTCTTTCTTTCTTTCTTTCTTTCTTTTTGTCAAACCGCTCGACATGTATTTTCTTCCGTTATTTTTTTGTTTTTTGTTTTTCGATCCGGCGCATATTATTAAATTGTTTCTCGTTGGTTTCTTTTTCTACATTTCTTACCTTCTTCCTTTTTTTTACCTTTTAAGCTAAAAAATCACAGTTCCTTTCTTTCTTTTTTCTCTCTATTTTTCCTATCTTAATAAAGGACTCAGAATTTCTTTCTATCTTTCTTTCAGTCTGCTAGGCGCTTAATTCATTCAGTTTTTTTCTTAATTATCTTTCAATCTTGCGTACACTATAATTTTTTTTCTTTTTTTTCCCATCTTCATTGAAGTGTCGCAATTTCTTTCTATTCCTTCTTTCTTACAGATACAAGCCTTTCTCTCTCTTTCTGTGATTCTTTTTTCTTTCTTTTTCTATATTTTTCCTTTCTTATTTCACTCTCTATACTTGGATATTCCCTTTACATTACCGCCTATTTTTCCTCCA
>CAHIKZ030002258.1:2325000-2332500 GCA_903632075.3 Acanthosepion pharaonis
AAAAATAGAAAAGTTTGTAAAACAAGGAGAAAAGAAATCACACAAATACAAGAATTTAAAAATCTGGGAAGTGTTTTAACACAAGACGGACAGTGCGACACTGAAATCCGACGGTGCATTGGGATTGTGAAAGATGACTTCTAAAAGCTAAATAAAGTAATATGATATAAGAAAATTTCCTTAGAAACAAAGGAAAGAATACTGAGATGCACTGTAATGATAGTCCTTCTCTACTACAGTGAATGCTAGACAATCTCCGCACAAATGATAAGAGACCTGAAGCAACAGAAAATGTGGTTCTACAGAAGGATATTGAGAAGACCATGAATAAACATGTCAGCAATAACGAAGTTTTAAAGAAAGGGACAGTTGAAAGTTTTAGAGTGTATAACGAGAAAAGACGTCTTGGAAAATGTAATACACACAAGGCGGTTTGAAGGTAAGAGTAAACAGTCCATAACCCATTGAGCGAACTTGAGTAAATGAATGATTGAACGGTGTTTAGAAGAGATAACAACATTTATTAAGAGCTAAAGAGAACAGGAAATTGTGGAGCGTCATAATCACCACCGTCCTGGCAACACAACACACAGAAGAACATTTTTCTAAATAGAGACCTTGTCTGTCTATATTTCTGAGATGAGGTATTATGTACAGTATTTACATTAGTCGGACTATTGTCCTCATCTTTATCGCCATATTTGTCACAACGTTTCGGACGTTGTACGCTCCGGCCTTCTTCAGGTGGTTGGAATTTCGAACTGAACCCTTTATTTCGATCGCTGGGGTAGACTGTTCTAATTCCACGTGCCATGTTTGATGGATGTCAGTTATCAGTTATCTCCTGCTAATTTTCCCTCTGAAAGTTCTCCACTGCCTTAACCAGGAATTGAACTCACCTTCTTTGGGTCTGTCACTGGATCTAACCAACGCCTTTATCCACTGTGCCATGTGTCCTTGAGGAAAATTAGCATGTATTCAAATTTAAACGTGTGACGTCATTTGTTTACATTTGGATACGCCATGAGCAGATATGAATGTGAGAGAATCATGGAAGATTGTAGTTTAAAGACAGTAAAATCGACCTTGCTAACCGAAAGCTCCTCTGTGGCCAAAACGGTTAAGGTACATCAGACGATATGATGGTTCCGTATAGAATACAGGTTCCATTCTTATCGGAGGACGAATATTTTCTATGAAACATTTTCGGACATTCAGGCCGATAAATGTTTAATACAGTTTATTATTATAAAGGGAGCATTTACTTAAATATTTGTATCTATAAAAAGAATGTATAAACATAAAAATGTCTTAAAATAATTGTCGGAATTTGTCCATTTCATAATGTTACAGTATATATATATATTTTTTTTACTTCTCCCAATACACTGTGAAATAAAGTATTTTTGATTTTTTTATTCGTATAAAGTCGGAGCTTAAAAAGTAGTCGTGAAACCGAGCCGTCAATATATCAAATATGTGAGACTGTATAAATCTAGCTTTGGAATAAACATAATATCATCTGCTTAAACGCCTGTAGCCCTTGCTGAGCAATTTACTTTGCCCTAATTTTAATTAAAGTTTAATTAAATCATATCAACTCCGATTCTGATTGTTGTGTATGATACACCTAATTTACATAAGCGGACTACCGACCATATAAATATGGGTTGGTACCGGAAGACGGGGAAGATAGTAGAGATTAAGAGATCGAATCCAGAGACTCTGCCCGACTGCGATTTAGTCAACCCATTATGCAGGAACAGTCTTCCCAAGAATATACCAAACTAACTGTAAATATTGTGTACCTATTCTTTGTTTCAATACATTTTGTTAACGTACATTTTGTGTTGTATTATTCCATGCTTATTTAAGCTTCAACACTGATGAAAACCGAAATTGACGTTAAAAGTTGTGTAAATGATTGTTTTAAAGGTTTTACTTGATTCGATATTTAAGTTTAGTTGTATTTGATTTTTATTTAATTTTAAATTGCAGTTACATATTTGATTTGATTTTTTATTTGATTTGTAATTGATTTATTCTACTCGTGAGTGCCATATTGCTTTTGTTCTGTTTCAGGATGAAGATTGACAATATAATAATATGTTTGCCCTTGCATTCTGCAACAATATGTTCCTCTAGCAGGTGTGACATTTATCATTGCACCAAAGAACGCAAACGAAGATGTACTATTGTAGTTGCGAATGTTTTGCATGGAATTGCTTTAATTATAGTATTTTAAAATCATTTTACCCCATGCAAGAAAAGCATTTATATGTAAACTAATAATTGAAATTTTATTAGCAGTTTCCACAGGCTTTCTTACATTTAACTGTATAATATAAAACGAGTAAATTTTCATTGAATTCCTGCCTCCTGTCAGCATGGCTGATGCTGAGCTCCACCAGAGCGTCTCTCTGCGCCTTCTTGGTCTCAGGTTTTCCAGTGGGTCTAGTCACTGGACATAACTAAAATCTTTATCCACTGAGCCATGTGTCCAAAGAGTTGTGAGTTCAATAGCAGTGGTGAACGAAAAATACTGGAGAGTTTAGTTGAAAGGAAATAACTGAGACATCCGGAAGAGGCATAGCACGTGAAACTAGAAGACTATATCCCGGTGGACAAGATAAAGAGTTTGGTTCGAAATCCCAATCAACTGAAGAAGTCCTGAGCGTACAAAGCCCGAAACGTTGGGAATATAGAAATGAAGATGAGGCTAAGTCAGAATAATTTAAATAATGAGAATAACTCATATCAGAGATATACACAGAGTTCATAATTTAATCTAAAAATTAGTGTTATAAAAACTCCGTGGAATTTGCATGGTTACAACTATTTTAACTGCTGCTACTTCTTCTTATTGTTATTCTTCTACCTTGATTTCTGTTATATACACAATTCCTTCCGGAGACCTAGGTTCAGAAATGGCTTCATGACAATTACCACTAAATAATAATAATAATAATAATAATAATAATGGTGATGATGATGATAATAATAAACAAAGCCAAAATATGAGCACACACACACTTTACATATATAAAGCTCTTCGTAGTATGTGAGCTGTACTTGCTAGTACAATGTTTTTTTTTATTTCTTTAAAGCATGGGCGACCAGGAATCCTTTCACAGATTTTATCGGAATCTTTTCCAATCAATCCGGGGGTTTCTACAACTGGAATTATTGATGCCCTCATATGACACTTTTTTTTTAATTCCCTCTTCAAGTTCCTTGTATTTGATATAATACAATCTGTAACGATTGTCATATCATTAAGATTGCACATTCTGTTTTTCTGGGTTTTTACTCACAATGTCTGGCAGATTAGCGTTGATTGTTCTGATTACTATTATTATTATTATTAAAAATTGAAATTGTGATACAGATAAATGAATCACATCATATCACACAGGTTAATAAGTGTATGCTATGTACATATGTCACAGCCAAAACTGCACGATATGGTGAGAAATTTTGATAAGAACAGCGAATAAAATTGCAAGTGAGCCCCAATTAGGAATACTTTACGACAGTCTCCAATTTTGGGCAGTCCCATGTATATAGATGAGAATCCCAATTGGCCTTACCTGTCTCACCATTCAAACTTAAAAAAACGCTCATCTCCAGGGCATGACGAACGCTCACTATTTCCACCTATGTAGAGAAATGCACAGCGCATCAGCCACTGGAGGAAGTTGACCAATTGATTAAGGTCAGGCAAGTGACAAGCTAATTTATGGTACTAAATGGCTTATTTACTGTAGCCCATCATAATTACTTAATTCTCCAAGACTAAATCAAGTACATGTTAACACCTCCAGTTATTATTATTATTATTATTATTATTGGTTTTGTTGTTGTTTATTGATAGAACAGTATGCTAAAACAATGAGGTAGGTGAACAGATTTACGAAGCCCTCTCTATCCATCTTTAATCTCATTCTAATTGGTTGAGATCAATCGAATGCATCACAGCCAAATGTGCGTGATACAGAAAAAGGCATTGAAAAAATAAAATAAAATAAATAAAAAAAAACATAGCTCATAACATGCAGGTCGAGTAAGCCAATATTCGGAGATGATTTCTGGTTGTGGGTTTACCCATTTTGCAAAAGCTGATTTAGCAGCGTCATGATTCCAAAATAAAAATAAAAAGAAAAAACCCAATCCTCTTGATATTCGCTCATGATGCAGCCCACAATTCTCGTCCAGGAACTGAGATGCTCAAAGAGGAGGCAGGGCTATCTAAACCCAGCCAACTGACAAGAATATCAATGGTACTGAACGAGATATTTACTCTAGACCAGGGGTTGGAAACCTTTTGTTGACTATGTGCCGACTTAAGGTTTTAAAATCATTCAGTGTGCCAAGAGCATACGTATCTTTATACAAGTCAAGATCAATATACCTGTTCTACAATATATTTCATACTAGCAGTAGAGCCCGGCGTTGCCCGGGGATATAACAGTAAGAGATAGATCAAGTATCCACCATCATAAAGACTGAAAAATAAAATTGACAAAGATTATTGTTTAAGGTCGACGGACACGCATGTCTTAATTAGTTTTTTTTTTTTTTAACGAATTGGTCAAACCCAAACTCAAAAAAAAACATTGTTTACAATCGTTATGAGTCTACTGATTGAATTGAATTTTATTATGAAAAATTGTCTTGTAAATGGAATTTTTAAAGCATTCTGAATGTTAAAAATAAAGAAAAAAGTGTGCAAGAGAATAAGAAACACTACATGCCAAAAAAAAAAAGTGAAGTTTTGTTGAAATCGGTTGAAATATGTAGGTAGCCTTTCTGTAATCTTTTAGTTTTACAATTTATGATTTTTACTTATTGAATACAGTAAAAAAAATTGTATATTTTGGTTGTGTGATTCATAATTAGAATTCTGATTGGAATATATTTTCCACTCGTTGTTTCTAATACAAAAAATATTAACTTTATTTGGGTTTATTAATTATGATCTAATAATTCTTATTCATTTAGTAGCCTTTCTGTAATAATAATCTTTTTACAATTTATTATTTTTACTTATTGAATACAGTAAAAAATTGGACACCATGTGTATTTAAAGTAGTTTCCCGTTCGGTTATTATTTTTAGTTAGGACTTGTGTATGTTTAGATTTCATTATCTTTCCCTAAAGATAAAAGAATTTATTCCGATGTTCGTATTCGTACAATCAGTAGAGATCGTTAGATTATTGTTTAAGGTTGACGGACACATGTCTTAATTAGTTTGTTTTTTTTTTTTTTTTTACGAATTGGTCAAACCCAAACTCAAACAAAAACATTGTTTTCAATCGTTATGAGTCTACTGATTGAATTGAATTTTATTATAAATAATTGTCTTGTAAATGGAATTTTTAAATCATTATGAATGTTAAAAATAAAGAAAAAAGTGTGCAAGAGAATAAGAAACACTACCTGCCAAAAAAAAAAGTGAAGTTGTGTTTTATCGGCTGAAAAATATAGGAAATCCGGTCCCATAAATTTTAAAGTAACCCACACACACAAACAACCTCATGTGAGTTGTCCCCCTTCCATTATCACGAGTTCTCTTAATCGTGTTTTCAAATTGATTTTATGCAAAAACAATTACATTTTTCCCATTTTTGGCGCTGTTAGAACCACCACAAGGTAATTTTATGTAGTCCTGTGGAGTTTTATTTGAAATCGGTTGAAAAATGTAGAAATCCGATCCAATATATAAACCTCACACACACACACACACACACACACACACACACACACACACAATCTGCGTTTTATAATAAGTAAGATAGTCATATATAGTATATATAGCTTAGTATGTACTAAAAATTAAACAGCTAAATATTTCATTTGCGTTGTAGTAGTTATTGGTTCGGACTTCACGCTGTCATTTGCGGTGCGTACCATTGGAAATTGTTTGGGGTACCACGTGTACCGTAGGTTCCTGAACACTGCTCTAGGCCATCTGCATTAATTAATTAATTAATGTCCATAATGATACTTCCATTCGATTAAGATCAGAAGCGAGTTATGGTCATGCATTATTATTATTATGATGATTATTATTATTATTTGTTGTTGTTGTTCCCTTGGATTTCTGCTGTATACGTATTTCTTTCGGGGTCCCATCCAGCGACCTAAGGTTAGAAATGGTTTCATATATTTTTGTTCGATTCCTTATTGTTTGTTGTTTCTCGTGCACCAATCTCCCCACTTAGTTCGTTTACCATTACAATCATTCTGAATTATCTGATTGTCATGCATTGTCTTGTATCTGACTCCGCATAGTCTGTGTATGTTATTCTCTTGTGTAATATCTAAATTGATCTTTGTACAATTGTTTTATTGCGTTTTCGGTGGCTAGCATTAGTGGTTTCTACGTCGCACTTTTGCGCATGTGATTTCATATATAATGTCTTCATTTTTTCTTCTTTCTATAAAACCGTTTGAAATATTTTCACCGTTATTGTCCTCAATTGTATTTATATTCGTTGTTTAAAATAAATGTATTTCACGAGACAAGAAATAGTTCTTACGAAAACTGCACAGCGTGCTTAAAATTTAGAATAATTTGCATTTAGAATCGAACGATAATCATAATAATTCATGAACTGAAACTACATGCAGATACATTTATAATAATAATAATATTTATATATATATATATATATATATATATGAAGTGAAACTTGAAGTCAACACTTAGAGCCGACAGACTTTTCAGGCTAGACGCAATCGTCAGGCCACAAGTGTTGTATTTTTTCTCGGCTTTATAATTATTGCAAACAGCCTGTATTACAATAACAATGTCTGAAAGTTTGAGAAAGTTAACGATTGTAGTTAAAATAAATACTAAAAATTACTTATTCATATAATTTAAAAAGTTGCACACTTTTTCGAAAAATGCATTAATCTACTATTACAGAATAAGATCATTGGAAAACGAGTATTTTAAGTATGTGGGCATAAGAGGTTTACTGATGTTTACATGCAATTAATAGATTTCAAACAAAACATGCTAATATATAAATATACGTATATATATATATATATATATATATATATATATATATATATATATATATATATATATATATATATATGATTCACATATATATATTTGTATACATGAAAGGTATATGTAGGAAAGTGTAAAGTACTCAATTATTGTTGATTCGTAAAACTTAAAATATGTAAAGGGTAAGTTTGAGTTAATTAAATGTTGCTATTCATCTTTGTTTTTCTCTGATATTTTGTTTGGAATTCTAATGTCAATGTCCTCGAGTAAACATTTCATCAACGAATAGCCGAGTACTGTAACAAAGAATGAATGGATTGTCACAAAACAAATTTGTTTCTCCACACACACACACACACACACACACTCGCGCGTGTATATGTGTGTGTGTAAGTACACTTGCAAAGAAATAGAGTAAAAGGAGAGAAAATCAGGAAGGGTGTGTGCAATACATGTTGATTTTATGCCTACAAAA
>CAHIKZ030002258.1:2335000-2357500 GCA_903632075.3 Acanthosepion pharaonis
CGCATTATGCCAGAAACAATACGTGGGAATATCTGAATGGCCCTCTCACTATATAATTAATAATTATCGGAATCGGATTAAGTAGGCCCCCTACGAAAGATTATTACCTGTGGAACAACATTTCTGCTTAGAAAAACATGATTTTAAAAGTCATGCAAAATTCATTATAACTGAAAAAATAGAACAGATAGTAAGATACGAGAGGAAGATGAAGACAAATAGATTTTGCGCCTCAAATCTCTCTTCATTCGGACGGGCTTAACCAGAAATGTAACAACATAGATAGAAATATATAACCCCATAAATCAAGCCCTACCCACATTTCTCACCTACACAAAACAACATGCTTGCAGAGGTGTTGAGTTCTCAAACTTATACAGACACTTATACTAATATATACACATACACACATCACACACACTCCCAAAGAACTAAGATATAACATACACTTAACACACATATCCCATCCCCAGTAACCAATAACACTGTCAAAATGACCAAGAAGGGAAATCTTAAAGTCAGGAATTTCCCATCCTCTATCTTAAAACAACTTGAAAGAGGTCGTTTGACTAACACAAGGACTGAACAAAATTAACGATAAAAAACCAATGAAAAGTACAGATAACGTTCAGTTACTTCAGAAACATTCATTCACTGCTGTAGTTCCCTGCTGCTAACAAGCAGGGATTTTTTTTTTCTCCTGATGATGGCCATACTGGCCGAAACTATTCGAGGAACCTAACTGAAATAATAAAACAAAAAAAAAATAAAAATAAAAATTCAACCAAGTCTGTCTGAAAATTTTAATTTTTTAATGTTTATTGTTCAAAACACACACACACATATGTATGTGTGTGTATGTGTGTGGTGTGTGTGTGTGTTTGTGCGTATCTGTGTGTTTGTGTGTGTAACATGTATATGTAGCTGTTTCTGTGTATTTCTGTCTGTGTATGCGTATTGCTGTGTACTTGTGCGTCCCCGTGTTTTTAGTTATGGAGACAATGTATACAGGCATATCAATAATATTAAGTAGAACAACAGCAATATTAAATAGATTAAACAAACATAATAATAATAATAACGGCAATAATAATAATAATATTAAAAGCAACAATAATGATAAATAATAACAATAATAAAAAATAATAACTAAGAATCATTGTATTCAAAGATTTATCCTACAAAAGAAGGAGATAAATATTTGTGACCAAAATATGAAAGATTCAATGTAAGACGCAAAAGAAACGAAGCGGAGACGATAGAAAACAATGGACGACACAAGAGAAATGGAAAAAAAATCGAAAGACACGATACAAATAGATAGAAAGAGACAGAGAATATCAGAAAGTGGGAAGAGTAATAGAAAGAAAGAAAGAAAACAATACAAAACTCCTTAGAAAGATGAAATAGAAATAAAAGTAGCTGAGTACCGATACAAAAACTCAAATACAAAAATGGTAACGACTTGAGGAAGTGGAAACGGCGACTGTCCGTGTTTGCAAGTAAAGAAATCATCAAATCATTTTTGTCAGCCATATTCCAACATTCCAACCACTCAACTACTCTCGTCACTTAAATGGATAAGTATTTCTTTTAAAAAAATCCAACTCGTCCTTTTTGCTTTAGGCGTAAACACAAAGTACTAATTTTTTCCTATCTTATATTTTTAACATTGCTTATACATTCAGGTGAGGTGGTAGATAGGTGACGGTCACGTTTAAAAGTTAAATCAGAATTATTTAGGCAGCGACAAAAGTGTTGACAGACACTTCAAGATAATTTTCAAATACATCAACATATATATATATATATATATATATATATGTGTGTGTGTGTGTGTGTGTGTGTATGTGTGTGTGTGTGTCTGTGTGCGTTTCCTTTTTTATTTACATATTTATGGAATATAAAAATATCAAAAATAATATTCGTTTAATTGCTCTGAGTTATTTGAATAAACGTTCTCAATCACGAAAATAGCTATGTTAAGAAATCAACAATTAAATGAAATAAAAGGAGAGAGAGAGATAGAGAGAGAGAGAGAGAGAGAGAGAGAGAGAGTGCAAACGAGAAAGAAAACTGAAACAAAGAAACATTACGTTTATAAAATAAGAAATAAAGAAGAAAAATAACCCCGAAATGTAATTACGTAAACTAGACACGTACATATTTCCCGGAATATATTCACGTTAACGAAAGTCATATTAAAATAAATATAGATGAAATATCTTAATAAAATCACTTATTCAAATTCAATTGTTTGTTAATATCTAAATAAAACATATATTAACATTATAATTTTGATAAATTTCCACTCTATTCTATGGATAATACTTAGTTTATATTTTTAATCACAAATTATTCGTATTAATTTTAGTTTCCAATATCAAATAATCATATTTGCATTTTATTTAATATTTCCCACGTAGAAACACATTTGTTTGTTCACGGACGTTTATATTCGAAATTATTACATGTTCAAATTTTCAAATTAATTAGAGCAAGTAAGTAGCATTGTTGCAGCAGAAAACGATTTTTCATAAATCCTTTTCCGATATTTTGGCAATATCCGTAGAGAGCGAGACGTGAACATGATAAATTAACTGATTTAAAAATATGGTTCCTTCGCTACACAGGAATTACCATGATTCAAAAAACGAAGCTAAAAACTTTAAATTTAATTATATGTTTAAATTAAAGGCATTTGTTCTGTTTCATCTTCAATCGAATTTTGGAATAAGGCGATTGCAAATTTCTCCACACACACATACACACACACGTTTGTGTGTGTGGGGGGGGTGATATGATGAGGAACAAATAAGAAAATTTTATAAATTTAACATGTCCTGATTTTATTTAAGCTTCCTCAGAAATGAAACATGGAAGAGAAATGAAAATTCTGGTATATTTTTTTTTGTATTGTTTGTTTTCATTGGTTAAGCCGACCTCACATATGTCTGTCCAGTCAAGCAACGTTCATGTGTATAATTCATGTATATGTGCATCATAACATAATTCATGATTGCCTATGCGGGATTCGATTAATAATATGTATGCTTTTAGGACGGGTATATATATATATATATATATATATATATATATATATATATATATATATATATATATATATATACAAATAAAAAATAACTAGCATTTGTAAGTCATTAAGTGACCTCTGTTCTCTGTCTCTACATGAATTGACCGTAATATGCAGGCTTTGTACAAATTTTACATTAAAATATTGTTAACAGAATTTTTTCTAAAAGTCAATATGTCACAATTATATATCTAGTATTTTATTATATATAATAGTACATATAATATTTATTTAATTCCTTGATTTTAATTTCAATATTGACATGTTCTATAGCCCATTAAACAAAATAAATATAGCATTTAATATGAAAATAGTATAATATATAAAATTGATTTAATCATACTAGAAGAACCTTTAAGATAGTTCTAAAGGATAAACAAAAATAATTCTAAAAATGTAAAATCGTAAAATTAATCTGTCGTTGGATATGCATTTTTTTGTAATCAAAATCATATCCTTAACAGGATGGGAAATGGGAATATGTCTACAAACGACGGTTCATCCAAGCAAGTCTGAATAACACAGATACCCAAACATACATTGTTACACTTTTTGGCTTTAGGTTTGATCTGTCTTTTCGTTGATCAAAGAAGACAAACCCATAATTTTTTTTCAAATCTTGTTCCTCTCTTTTCCTTACATATTAAATAAAATAACTTTCTGTTTTTAAAGTTAGATCATTTCCATTTTTCATTTTCAATTACCAAACATCGCTTGGAAAATGGAACAATTTTAAGTTCGAAACAGAAACTTCCGTGCCGCGATGTAAAATATTTCTAAAATGAAAATTTTATATATATATATATATATATATATATATATATATATATATATATATGGATCAGAAATCACGACAGGAAAATGGATCATCGTTTCAACTGAAAGCGAAATACGTTGCTATTATTCAAGGTAGAAAACATCGGATAATTTATGTAAGAGAAAGTAAACCATTTATAAGACAGTTGAAATCTTAATTTTATAATTGGACAATTTCGCTGTTACATCCGGTGTGTGTGTATATATATATATATATATATATAGAGAGAGAGAGAGAGAGAGTTTTAAGGTGTGCTATATTTATGGGATAAAGTGCTCAATATCAGAGATAGAGCGTATATAAATATAAAAAGTGAACATTGAAGTCAACACTCAGAGGCGACAGTCTGTTTCGTGCTGGACGCAATCGTCAGACGGGCTGATAAATGCGTCCAGCATGAATGAGTCTGTCGCCTCTGAGTGTTGACTTCAATTTATATATATATATATATATATATATATATATATATATATATATATATATATATATATATATATATATATACTTGCCCATAAAATTCGTGTCCAATTGTTTGTAACTACAAATTATATAAACAATCTGTGAAAAGGATAAGAAATAGGACGTATTTATATTTATTATTGGGATACTTAATTTAGAACATGTCCGCCATCGTTACGCATAAAGAGCATAATCCGATTTTATAGTTCGCGGGAAAACATCTTGCATATAATTTTCCGGAATATTTCAATAACATCAATTATCCTTATTATTATTCCTCTAAAGCTCGAGTTATATTTGAAGAAACATTACTTTTCAGATGTCTCCATAAAAAGAAATCCAATGGTGCCAAACAGTCATTATGCAAAAAAAAGTAATGTTGATGTTTCAAGAAATGGAAGACAAGCAATATGTAAAACACATAATAAATAAGTTTCTGAAGTGAAGTGAAAATAGACATACTTATCCTTTTTTACAGATCATTTTATCATCTATAATTACAAAGCTACAGGAATTTTAAATGGACACCATATATATATATATATATATATATATATATATATATATATAGATAGATAGATAGATAGATAGATAGACATACTTATCAGACGAAATTTAAGCAAGCTCTTGTGGAAAGCACTTGATTGGGCCTTCTTCGTAATAATTAAGGAGAAGTAAATGCCGCAGTAATAGTTAAACTTACTTTTTCAAGTTCAACGTAAATACTTCTGCCGCCACATAATTTAAAAATAGTTTGATGTGCGTAGGTCCTTACTTTCCGTAAAAAGATGTATTTTCATTCGACGGGTGACATTTGCAGGATTTCGCAATTAGTTTCCATTTTTTCAAAATTCATTTCCAAGTTATAAATTTTTTTTTTTTTGGTACAAAAAGAATCTGTCGCAAATAATCATGTACAAAAATGGCTGAAAACAATCGCAGTAAAAAAAGAAATATAGGAATCCATAATTTAGGATTACGTGTTCGGAACCGGCCCTGAATATTTTTTAATTTTCCTGCGGAGACGGTCTGACTCCAAAATGGTATAATATGTTAGGCTGCGGCCTCTACGAGTAAACTTGTGAGACAATGGCATACTGATATTTGCATTTAATATATAGAAGAAGAAGATGAGCATTTGAACGTTAGAGAGTTTTATCCCTTTAACTGAAAAATTGAGAGAAACTGAAATTCATGTTATATATATGTGTGTGCGATTTAGCGCGAAAGCAGTGATAGTGCATACTATATATCCTTCATAGAAATCCAGGATATGGAAAGAGATAATACTAAACACTTAAAATATCAATGTATAGATCTGACAAAAAAGTTTGGTACATGCGATAAGTAAATTGTATCTGGAATATGCTGTGCGAGGGATAGTTTCGCTAAACACCGGAAGATACTGCAAAACCAAAAAATTAACGTAAAAAACGATTTATGTAAATATTCTCGTCAGTTCTAGACAATACAAATTCTTCAGAATATATCTTATCTCTCGGTTATATACAACCGCTTTCTCATATCGATCGTCAAAAATGTCTTTCGACAAGTAAATTGTTTAGACCTCAGTTGATTAGCGGTACAGAAACATAAACAAACAATTGTACCGGATAATTGAAACTACGTCACATGAGGAATTTCAACTGCAGGCACAACTAAAATCGATAACACATGTAACTCGAAGTCATAAGCAAGATGTTGACATTCTACACTACACGAAACAAAATACAAGGTAAGAAGATCCCATCAATCCTGGGAAGACCATTAACAGAAACTAGACTTGAGAAAGACATTTTCCTCAATAATTGTTTTAATAAAAAGGCTTATAAATTTCAGCGGACAGGCAGGTCTAATACCCCGTCCATGAATACGGATTTTTTCAATTATAACTAGACACTTGGGTCAACACACAGCGATAGCCTGTTTTATGTTTAATTGCAGTCTTCAGTCTATCATTGTGTTTATACACGAAACGAACAAGTTCCGCTGAGTGTTGGCCTCAATGTCAATTTTTATATTTACATACGCACTATTTCTGATATTGGACACTTTAACTCTGGAATATATTTATCTTAAAACTATATTTTAACATATATTTTAATATATATATATATATATATATATATATATATATATATATATATATATATATATATATATATAGATGCGTGTGTTTGTGTGTAGGTTGAAAGATTGCGTTTAACATCAAACAATGTTCACGTTCGTATTTACATAAATGTAGCATACGTTAAAATTATATTTTATCATATATATATATATATATATATATAGTCATCCACAGACTGACTCTTTCGCTGTATCACAGCTCATCAGTGTAGCTAGACATCTGATTGCCTCAAGCCGTGATCGAACCCGAGTGATTAGGCATGAGGCAGTGATTTTACCCCTAAGTTATCAGCGCCGAGCAGAGAATGTGACTTTTTGCGAATTTATTATTTTATTAATTTATTTATTATTTTTGAATAAACACCCCCCAGTGTCCGAGATAGCTCAATTCAAATCGAAGAGTTTTATATATATATATATATTGCAACAAATCCTAACGAGCCAGGTAAACCTACCAAGGTATTACCTAAATGGATCTTCACGGTAAACCGACTAAAAAGAGATTAAAAATGGATGCAGCGGTAATTTTGACATTTCCATGGGATCATATGACTGATCCGAGGTATGGGAGTTAGTAGGGTGCCTCTTATTCAATAGTTTAAATAAGTTTATTGATCCTAGTAACCATGGCCTGTACAGGGATGATGGATTAATTATAATAAATGAGTGCCCCCACCCCACAAAAAAAAGCAACGTAATCCGTAAAAAATTACACGGGATATTAAAAAAATTTACCCTCGATCGGCGTGATGGTACAATTTCCCCATTTAAGAAAAGTAACCAACAACCGCGTTATATTGACGTAGGTTCTAACCATCCTAGACATGTTTTAAAACATATACCTAAAAGAATTAATCAAGGATTTTCCACTAATTCATCGAATGATAATATCTTTAATAAAAACAAACATGATTATGAAAAAGCCTTAAAAATAGTAGGCACAAAAGCAAATTAATATATATTGATACGCATAATTCCACTAAAATGCAAAGCAAACACAAAAATAGAACTAGGAAAATATTATGGTTTAACTCCCCCCCATATTATCTAGCAGTAAAAACTAAAATAGGGAAAATGTTTTTAAATTATTTAAAAAGAATTCCCCCCGACTAATGCATTGTATAAATTTTCAATAAAAACAACGTTAAATTAAGTTATAGTTGAATGCCGAATGTGACTAATTTAATTAGTAAATACAACAGCAAAAAAAAAATCATAGAGAAACCAGACCCCAACCTCTTTAAGTGTAACTGTAGAAATAAGGACGCCTGTCAACTTGAGGGCAGGTGCCAACAGGAGTTTGTGCATTGCAAAGTCGTGATGCATAGAAGTAAACCGAATAACACTGACAAGAACCCCGAAGTTTACATAGGATATACCCAAGGTAGCTTCAGAAAAAGTTATTATAATCATCTAAGTACTTTTAATCATGAAACCTATAGACATAGTACCAGCTTGCCCACTTACATATGGGATATAAATCAAGAAGATAATATTGACCCCATTTTGAAATGGGAAATGTTAAATAAATATCATAAATATTAGGCAGGTGACAAGTTTTGTTTTTTTTTATGTAGGGAAGAAAAATTAGCAATCCAATCTATTCTAATCTTTATAGGTGACCTATAAGAAACCTCGTTATTAGAATAGTGCTTTGGGTTTTCCGATTTTTTTTTTCTTTTGTCACGTGGTTTTATGTTTTTAATGGTTTTATCAATGAATACTGTACCGCCATTTCGTTTATTCTAATTTACAACTCTACATAGCGTATTGAGCACTCTACGTTTTAGTCTTTATAATCGCTTGTTTTTTTTTCTTCTTTGGACTAAGGACTTAAGGCTCTTGACGATTTATTTCGCCATTTTCTGATGTTTTTATTTCTTTCTTTTTTTTACTCCAGTTTTTTCCTCGAGTACCAATTTTCAATCAGATGTCTACAAGTTGAGTCATCCGAGGTTTTTCAAGCGAGTAATACTGTTAATATATATATATATATATATATATATATATATATATATATATATATATATATATATAATATATATATATATATATATATACTTAAGACATTTTATGTTTATACGTTCTTTATATATATATATATATATATATATATATATATATATATATATATATATATATATATAATTTATTCAATTATAACATAAACATTTTATAAAATCACAACAAAAATAGACATTTTATTATAACACTTCTGGTGTCTTATCAAGTGATGGCGTTGAATGTAGAATCTGCATTCAACACCATCAGTTGATGAAACATATTTTCTCTACCCTGTATTGTGCACTCTTTTAACAATACTACTTTTGGTTATTAGATTTTATTCCGTATACACCAATTCTGTACTTGTATGTCTCTACATATATGTATATATATATATATATATATATATATATATATGCATATATATACGCGTATATATATATGTGTGTATGTGTGTGTATGCACGTGTGTGTTTGTGTGCGTTCGTGTGATCTATAAATTGAAAATATGGATTGAATACAACAAATTTTATAAATAAGTGACAAATTGGAAACATTTATAAATTTGTCTTTTGCGATATTATACTTTGCTTCATCATAAACAAAGACGCACCCAGACACCTATATAAACATATATACATACATACAAACTCCCTCCCCGACAAAACAAACAACACAGAATTCAACATCTCCGCGTTTCTCTTATTTACAAAAAAAAAACAATAGTCATGTCAAATCTATAGTTTTATATACATTTTCCTTGTTTCATGATATATATATATATGTGTGTGTATGTGTGTGTGTGTGTTTGTGTAAATTTTGAGTCAATCAATCAAGACTGAACCAGCTTTGAATGGTAGAGAACTACGCCTAGAATGAATATTGCATCCCTTCTATCTGACAGTGCATATATATATATATATATATATATATATATATATATATATACATATATATATATATATATATATATATATATTGCTTAGGACAGAAGTCTTAAAACTTTTTTCACAGAGGACCAGATAACTGAGAGAATGAGAATGACGAGTTCGGATCGGATAATCATTTCGTTCAATGCAATACACTGAATTCAAATAAATGAAGACAACAATCATATTTATTTAATAAAAATTTATTAAAGGCGACATTATGTATAAAATAGTTATATCACACAAAGTGCGCACATATGCGAAATTCACATAGTAAGCAGCAAAATTCTTACTTGCGTTTACCTCTTAAGATATAATCAATATTTTCTTTGGAATTGTTGCATCCAGCCAAGAGAATTGCTTTCAACCGTTCTTCTGCCAACCGCCTTAAATTTGCTGATTTACTTACTTTAGGTTTAATTTCTTCCGGCAAAATTTGACAAAATTCGCTGAAATAGGTCCTTTTTTATATACGATATTGTTCTAACTGGTTCAAATACGGCAATGAAAGTTAAAACAAGATCACTGCAGCAGGCTCGTAATCGCTTTTCTTAGAATCTTCACTACAGGTAAGCGATCGGATATCAAAAGGCGCCGAACTTTTATTTCGCTGATTTGGAAGATGTCTGTTATTATTTCAACGTGAATTCTGTTAAAACACTGTGCATTTATTTACATTTTCGTATTTGCCTGATTTTGGCATCTCTGATCCGTCATTTGCATGTTGGGAAGTTCCATTTTGTTCAATATAATACACTGAAGATGCAAAAAATTAAGACAACATACATATTTATTTACCAAAAAGTTATCAAAGTATGTGACATAAGCAATAAAATATTTATATCACACCCAGTGCACACATATCCAAATCTCACAAACAAATCAACAAAAAACGTTATGGAGATTTGTGAAAGAAGCGTTTATATTTTAAGATATAATCAATATTTTCTTTGGAACTAAGAGAATTACTTTCAAATGTTCCTCAGTCAATCACGTTTGATGTGCTGAGATTACATCATTGCTCGCAAACATAAGTTGTTTCAGGCACTAATGCCATACTAGAGACAAATTTCTTCAAATTTGAAAACTCAGCATCAGGAAAACAGCATAAAATTCATAAGGTTTTCCTTTTTTCAGCTTCTCTTTTAAGAAGTTACTTGCTTGTATATCAATCTAAAACTTATATAACTGCCAGATAAAAAATCAGTTTGGCCTAATTTTTAATTATATTTATTTTAATCTGTCTAAATAATGTGACACCATTTACCAAGACAAAAAGAAAAGAAAGGAAAAAGAGAAAGGAAAAGAGAGGCGAGACTTAAGCTTAGATGATAAAAGAAGCCACCCACGACCGGGGACATTGACAATGTTATTTTGATAATTCGCAAATGGTGAAAGGTTTCATTACCATCACAGAAAAAATCTAAATGGATAAGAAAATCGACTATGTTCTGGTGGCGAACTTGTGTTATCGGGGATAGATAACAGCCACTTAATGCTGGCGAACATCTAATTGACAAATTCCAGATCGGCTAGCTAAACTCCGGGAGAATATATAAACATTTGACTGTGTCACGGACTGCTGACCACCCACGAACTAAGGAAAACAAAAGGAAATAGGTTAAGTCTTCGTCGAGGGAAAGATATCGTTAGACAAGGTCTGGATTTTGTTAGAATGTAGCGATAAGGGCGAAACAATATTATCGAAAGGGCTGGCCGTAATTGCTGGACGACCACCCATTCTGATAATTGGCGAAAATCTGACTGACGAAGTCCAGATGAGAATTGAGGTTATCACACTACTGGTCGCATTGTTCTGTTGGAGGCCAGAGAAGATGAGAGCTGCGATTAAGGAAAGAAAAGGAAAAGAAAAAGATATTTTTTTTTTAGCAAGATGTATTTTTTTTCTTCCTAAAACAAAGCCAGGTGGATCACACACACACGGCTGGACGCCATTGGCCGAATGATAACGAAGGCCAGGCGGATGTGATCACGTGACGCAAGGAGGGAAGCCGCCGCCTCCCATTTAGAGGATAGGTATGATAAGTTGCTGCGAGGAAGTGGGGAGAACCATTGACTCCCCTCTGAAGTATGATGAGAATAAAGAGAAGGTGGGAGTAAGAGAAGACTTCCAAAAATGGAAAGGAGTGGAAAATTCCTGACCAAAAATAAAAGAAGTGGATAAGAAAGAAACGGATTTAGAATTATCGAGGAATCTCCAACGCCGACAAACCCACCCCAGTTTTGGTCGGCGTCCATATAAGCAAAGTCGCAGCGAGAAAAGATCAGTTGCAAGTTCAGCAGAGAAGAGTGCAGAGTTCAGTTCAGAAGAATTCAGTCCAGAGTGCTCAGCTGAAGCAGGCCTCGCCTCAGCTGACCAAGATTCACGCAACTTCCGAACTCATCTTCTATCCAAGAACAATTTATTTTGAAGAGCGACTTAGATCCATACCACCAAAATAAGTTTTTCGACTATCGCCTGAAGACACACCAAGAACCAATTTCTTAAAAACAGACAACTTAACATGTTAAAACTCACCTAACAAAAAAAACGTGTCACAATCCATATAGCGGGTCGGGAGATAGACGCAGTCCTATGTATCCAGCAACCAGATATAAAGTATTGTTATCCTTTTTTTTTTATACCTTGAACTTTTGAGTTATCATTTTATTTTATTTTATGCATATTTGTGTGATATTACCCTCGTCTGAACTCACTTTGCATTACGGCCCAACGACTGATTGATTTCGTCTGCCTAAGATCAATTCACAACGTGGGTAGGCGGACTGGAGATCAACGCAGTTACTTTGGTAACCAGACGTTGGAAGCGAGTTGGGTACGACGAGGTTGATATCGAATCTAACCAGATTCCCATCCGAATCACCAAAAGGTTAGAACGTCACATTTGGGTGCCGCGACCGATACCAAGCCAGTTGGTCGTCACAGGACGGGACAACACGACTGACGCAACAGGCGGACGTCACGTTTGGAGCGGCGACACCCGAACGAAGCAGCGAGGAGCGAGCGAAGGCTGTGTTGAGGGACGTCACAATAATAAATTTAACAATCAATTGATAATTACATAAAAATTATATTTTAGTCTATTTGTGGCACAGTGTGGCGGCGGGCCGGATGAAATGACATCACGGGTAAGATCCATATTTTGGAGACCATTGTTCTAGGAGGAAGATATACGTTTCAGATTATAAAGAAACTAGCATCATGGCCCGACGTTGCCCGTGCTTGAATCAAAAATCGTACGACTCATACGGCAATCGCTATCACTTGACTTAAAATATGTTTGCCCTTCCTTGCCTTTAAAGGAGTGCCCTTTGCCGTGCTGATGTTGCTACATGCCTTACTTCTTGCCTCACACTGCGAATTTTTTTCTAAGCTCTATACTAAACATTAAATCTCTTACGAAAATAGAACTAAACAAAATGAACGCAAAACGATCAGCTTTAAAAAAGGACTCGCAACTGGAAAAAAAACGAATGAAAAAAGAATGTTAACAACAAATACTTTTTCACACCTAACCTACTTCTGCGGAATCAGAATCAACGTCGAGTTTAAGCAAGCGAATGAGCCAATTGGAGTAAAGTGCCATGCAGATTTAAATTTTTCCCAATTGTGACGAATGCAGCTATCGATTTTTTGCATGTTAGCATGCTAGTTAACATTCGTGTCAGTCAGCTCTTGGCTCTCACGCTGGCCAATAGAATTTTCCTGCCTATTCGTGGCAGCCAGCTATAGGTTCTCATTTTGGACAGTACAAAATGGCCGCAAACTACATGAAAACTGCCGTAGAAGCATGATAAAATCGATTATTTCCACTATCTATGTGAGTTAGGAAATGCCAAGTCAGTCTTGGCCTTTCCGCTAACTTGGAGCATGGGCATGTAAAATTGCGGCCGTGCATTCGTTACACACACACACACACACACACACACACACACAGACACACACATCCTGCCCTTTATAGATAGAGTTTCATACAAAACAGTCCAAGTACTTCCCCTTTAACGAAAGAAATTATAAATACTCAGTCATATGAATGGAAGGCCACTCGTATCCGAGAATACCCGTTTACTAGAGCGGCTAGACAATCCCTGTTGCAGACGCCTGCTCAGGTTCATTTGTTTAACACCCACAGTGCACATCTGTGGTTTATATTGCAACTATGCTGAGCGGAACTTACAGTTTCTGAGAGAGCGTGCACTATCTAGCGTAAACAACAGTCTGAACATGCCAGCACGCTCAAACACTGTCACGATGACTTGTAACTTCGTGCTAGTAGATCCATCGATTCTCGACCCAATTTCACTCACAAGGTTTGAGTGAAAACATGGTATTTTTTTCATGCACTTTCCAAACGTGCAACATGCTGATAAGTCAACCATGGTATGGTTCGAATCCGAGTGTCCTGATAGGAAAGTGAAAGTTCTAATCACTCACTTACGTGCCCACTAATATAGTGCATACCAAAATAGATAATATTTATATATGTAAATATCCCCTGAATTGCACACCTAGTTATGTATATACTTTTGAAATTTCCTTCTCTTTTGTATTGCATCTGTTTTTCCAATATAATTTCCAAGTGAAAGCTACTTTATAATATTCACATATATTTCTAAAATCTATTAATAAAATATTTCCTTGCGCCATAAAAAATAGACAATAATATATAGATATAATGTATATCTTTATAAAAAAAAGCAGCCAACCAATCCGAGAACATAATCGAGAATACCATTATAATATATAAATGATTTTGTAGGAAAAAAACACTTTTCGGTAGTAATTTTTTTCTTAACATATTAAGAGACATCGTTCTAAATCTTTTCAATTCTATATCATAAGCTGATTAGTAAGGTTTAAATAAAATATGTTTTTTCGTTTTCTCTCGAGAACACAGAAAAAAGAAATCTTCCAATACAGTATTTTCAGATTTATTCGACATTTAACTATATCTGATTTTCTTGACTATTTTTCTTTATATATTCAAGTGTCTGTGCGTGTCCAACATTCTGAATTAGCATTTCATTCGTCTGACCATTTCACATATATCGACAAAATTAACACTTTAATTCTTGCATTGTTAGATAGGTATCTGGCTATACTGGACCATTTTTGAAGGAATAGATAATTTCAAAGACGGTATAATCCAGAGAGCTCAATGTAACACCAGAGTAAATATTAATTAAACAATTAAGAAAGAGAAAACTTTAACGTTCCATGACTATAATTTATTTCCCCAGAAAATGCATTTTTGTCACATCTCTTGTTGCA
This sequence comes from Acanthosepion pharaonis, assembly GCA_903632075.3. Taxonomy (NCBI): domain Eukaryota; kingdom Metazoa; phylum Mollusca; class Cephalopoda; order Sepiida; family Sepiidae; genus Acanthosepion; species Acanthosepion pharaonis. The sequence goes on from CAHIKZ030002258.1 coordinate 2,349,726, forward strand.
AAGGAATTTAGTTTCTTTTATTTTTATACAAGTTTTTGAGGGATAGATTTAGATTGATATAAGTTGACAGAGGTGGTGGGAGGGGAGGACTACAGAATGATCTGCATTGGAAATGGAAAGTAGGGATAAGGTTGTTTTTAAACTATCTTTAATAATTTACGTAGGTTTAAGTATACTCAGTAAATAGGCCAACCAATTTGACCTCTTAAATAATTTCAGACTGCAAGAGAAAAGAAGAAGAAAAAAAAGAAGACATATCGTAAAGCAGAAGAAGAAAGAAAGATTTAAACAGAGGATGTGGAGGAAGAAAAAAGAGTGAGTTATCATATGTAGGGATATCACGGTGACACTTGAAATACTGAAATCAGACGTCCCTATCGAAATATCTCTGGCACGTAAAAGAAATCATTATAACACCTACTGTGAAATGGAATTTAATAAGAAAAGTTAGAATATGTAGGTCATTAAATGACCCATGTCCTTTATGCATACTTGAGAAACTATACATTATTAGGTTTATAAAGAATAGATTTTTGCTTAAAGAAATGAAATAGCTATTCTTTGCTGACATTTTCAAAGATTATCCTTAAATAAAAAAGCTGATAAATGAGATATACATATTTATATTTGACATTTAATAATAATTTTTAAATAATCTAAGTGATTCTATTATATTTATTTGTTTTAAAAGAAGTATAGTCTATTAGTAATTAGAATTAGGAATAATATTCTAAAATTGTAGTTTAATACGATATACTCATATGCAAACAACCCTTTTAGAAAAAATCATTATGTATACAATTACAAATTTAACGGCGAAACAAAAGTGCCGAAAACATTTTGTCGTTGATGAAGACCAGACGACATGCGTTGAAGTGGTGCCACCATTCGTTGAGAAAGGTACCCACTACCCTACCTTAGCTTAACCTCTTTTGGAAAGTGACTCATATTTTTATACAATAGTTGTCAGTGAAAATGAATACCCTACCACCCTTTGTCAAAATGATTGAATTTCCCCGTATCCTTAGAAATTAATATTATGAATGTATATGCTTATAAAACTCAGTAAATTTCAAAATAAGTTGATTCAAAATTCGCTTGAAAATGAAACAGGACTAGGGGCTTTAATTTAATTCTCTAATTGAATTTGAAGTTTTTAGTTTTTGTTTTCGAAACATGTTAATTCCAGTGTAACAATTGAAGCATATTTTTAAATTAGTAAATCTATAATATTTATGCTCTGTAGATTTGCATTAACCACTGTTTGTAAAATAAAAATAATTAATAAGAACACACACACACATACACACACACACACATATATATATATATATATATATATATATATATGCCTAAGCCAAATAATTTCTTCAAGTTTAGCATAGAATTATCATGAGAAACACTTAGTAAAACTTTTGAGCTAATCATTTTGTATTATTTCGTTGGTAAGTGTTACTGCTCGATCATGGTCTATTTGCCAGTGGCTTTGAGCATTATGGTTAGGTAGATTTCTGTCATTTTGATTTTGTATTTTTTTTCTTTTCGTTTTATGCTGTTTTCAGAAGGTTTGCCAATAGTCCGTCACGTTTTTATTATATCTATCTATCTATCTATCTATCTATCTATCTATCTATCTATCTATCTATCTATCTATCTCTCTCTCTCTCTCTCTCTCTCTCTATATATATATGTTATATATATATATATATATATATATATATATATATACGTAATAAAACGTGCCAGATTTGGCAGGTGAGTTTTTCGTTTGAATGTTTTGTCCAACATTTCTAAACATTTACAAGGTAACTGACCCCATTCGCAATTCAGAAAAAAAAATCCTTGTCGAAAATACTTCTATACTTTTTCATGAAACGAATAAACATAAGTTAAAAATTCTAGAAGCTATCTCTATTAAAATATTGAATACTAATCCTTAATAAAATTAACGATGAATACTCCACAAATGTTTTGTGCAATAGATAGTTTGAAATGCCAAGTTTGCACTAATAATGTTTACTAATTATTTCGTTAAAACACGCCTTAACCACAATAAGTTACCTCCCATGAAGCTATGTAAGCGATCACATACTGACTCAGCATTTTTCACTAAACACGAAAGAAACGTAAGTTTCAGATGAACACAAAAATTTTCTTTCGAAAATAATGAACACTAGAACACTTGTTTGACAATAAAGAACACCCTGATGATGACATTATGGTATGTCGAAAGTATTCCGAATAATAGAAAAATATCCATCAACACGATGATTTTCTCTCGTATTTCAATAACATCAAGAAGTTTGTCTGCGAATATGAAAAGGATCAATTGAAAATAAGTAGACAAAACATATCCAGATGATTCAACGAAATATGTCTCAGATATATATATATATATATATATATATATATATATATATATATATATATATAGAGAGAGAGAGAGAGAGAGAGAGAAAGAGAGATATATATATATAGAGAGAGATAGGTAGATTTATATACACTCACATAATATATTATATCCCATCAATAAATATACCTCAACCAATGATACTATATTCCATTATATTACTATACTTATAGAATATTATACATTCAAAACAGATGCTACTAAGTGGACTATTATTAATAATATTATTACTATTATTAAAGGAAGTGATTGACGCAACTTTTTCATTATTTTGAAACACTTAAAGAAGAGCGTGATTCAACAAAATGAAAAATAAATTACACAGATTTAAACATTATTTTACCATGTTCAGAGAGTATATTTGTCTTTTACAAGTTATGTTTGAAATTGCATTCAAGTATAACAAATATATAAAAATACAATTTAAACTACACATGTCGCTTGTTTACATAAAATAAAAAGAAAAAGAAAAAAAAAAACAAAGCAAAGGAAACGCTGTCAGAGGAATTAAAATGCAACTTGAACGTGGCTAGCATGATGGGGACCGTGCTTCAACTTGAAATTGTCCATTAGTCGATTAAATCAATTAATCAATTAGTTTTATAAAAATGTGATGGAACTCTCCCGTTTTTAGTTCATTCTACCCGGGTAGTTCGTTAGTAGCTCGCATATGTAATTATTTTCATATGTTTTAATGTTTGAAAGGTCGGGTGATTTGGGATATATTTTAGACCTTAAGATATCTTTCGTAATACAACGTTCCGGAAATACTTTTGATTTGACGTTGTTTTGTCGCATAGCTTCCTTGCGGCCATTAAATCTTTTATTTATTTTTTTCTGTTGTGCAACCCACATAAATCAAACCATGTTTGTTAGCCTGGGCGGCGTATATCAAAAGGGAAGCAGTGCAATTGTCACTTTTTAAAGACAAGATATTTCTCTTTGAATTCTTCAATGAATTGACTTGGCGCATGTTGCTGCATAACGAATAGGGTTTTCTCTTTTATGACAGAAAGCACAATAATGTGTTCAGTGTGACCTTTTGTACTCGTTAAAATTTATCTGGAGTGTTTTTATCGTTTAAAAGAAAAAAATAGGTGGGAAACATCTTAAAGCGTGAATATTTTTGCGAAATAGCTAAACTACTTTCGAAATTTCAGGAATGTGTCAGTGCCAATTGATGATTAAGGTATTCAATTAGAACTTTGCTTGTACTTTTTGGTGTTTTGATCTGGGGTAAAACTCTGGCAAATCTTTCTTTTCATCTATTTTATTGGCAATTGGCTACATTCGCAACTCATGATAGCCGCGCTTGACATAATGCGGAATAAAATCATTGGTATGCTTCCAATAATATTAATTTCTGTGCAATTTTTCTAGTGCAAAATATGTAGGACTTCGGGTTTGATTTTATCGTGTGATAAAGTTGTTCCGAATGGCGGTGAAAATAGATATGTGATGAAGTAGGATTGCAAATTTGTGCGGTTATTAGAAACTTCCTTGAAAAATTTAATTGCATTAAAATTATGTCAATCTGTGTGGAATAACATGCCAAAAGCTTCTATATTTTAGTTATGTTCATTACGATTTTATTTATTCATATCGTTTATCTATCTATCGTTATATATATATATATATATATATATATATATATATATATATATATATTAATTATTTATTTGAAAATTATAACATAAGCATGTAATAAAATCACTACAAAATGACCATTTTGTTTCAACACATCTAGTGTCTTATCAAATGATGTGTTGAATGTAGAATTCTAGAAGTTTTGAAACAAAATAATTATATTTGCTCTACTCTGTATTGAGGACTATTTTACGAATAGTATTTTTTGGCAATTAGAATTTATTCTGTATAAACCAATTTTATATATATATATATATATATATATATATATATATATATATATATATATATATATATATATATATATGTACTAGTATGTTGATAGTTCTAGATTGGTCGTTTATGATGTCCTGATCGATGTTTCTATTTATTCCACTGAGTTTCGAGGGGTGACAGGAAAATATGACAGAGAATAGTACATGTGTGCCCAATATAAATACGTAACGTTGTTTTTCGCACACATCGGTCAACACAACTTTAACGACTAATGTACACCTATCAACATATGACAAATATTAATAGGTTACACCAAAATTTTCTACGGTATTCAATGCTAAGAAATATTATAACTGTACAAAATAAAGAGACGACATTAAATAAAATATCATTCATAGAGATGGTATCTTAAAGTGTATATGATATAATCAATGTGCGCATATATTTTGTTAGTATTATAATGAAATAAATATAAACAAAATAAACTGCATTCCGTATGTGAGGCCAGGTTCCTAATAGCAGGTACACATAACGTCTCCCTAGAAAATTCAAATGACCAGCTTCCCAAAGAATAAAAGGATGCATACAAAGGAATTCTAACTACCTCACAGACAATAGATCCGTTCTTGTGAATGGATTCTAGAGTCGAAAGTACTTGAACAAAAAAATAAAATAGGAACATTGGACAGTTTATCCCCAAATTCGAACACAATATAATAATTGGAGAAATATAATAAAAAAAAATATACAGACAGAATTTGTCGATTCTTTTAATCGAACTTTTTCTATAATTATATATATATATATATATGTGTGTGTGTGTGTGCGTGTGTTTGTGTGTGTGCGTATATATATATATATATATATATATATATATATATATATATATATATATATATATATATATATATATTAAGAAATCTACATAATACCTTATATTGATTGTACAAATGTGAGTTCAAAGTTTTTCTTTTAGATGATGGTGCATATAGATATGTGTATATATATATATATATATATATATATATATATATATATATATATGCATACAGACACGCTCTCTACATTTACCTATACTCATCATTTTTATATATTATATATATATATATATATATATATATATATATATATATATATATATATACACGTGTTTCATTGATTATGCTAGATAAGGAAAATCTTATAATATATTTATTAAGTTCTTACATTTCTACTTGGTGACTTCGAACACTATTTTGAGTGTACGACATGCTTTCATTACAGTTTTCAGAGGTCCATTGTTACTATCATATATTTTCAATGTTTATATTCCGTTTTATTGTGTGCCTGTGGGAGTAGCTGAAAATCTAAATAGTACGAGAAGTAGTTTTGTTTTAATGTGGAGTGTCATTTAATGGAATACCAACATGTCACAGTCAAATAAGATGATGATGAAGCTCTGGTTTGTTTCATAGAAAATATCTCTTTAGTCTTAAGTTTTCGTTGACAATCTGATTTCACTATAATGAAGTTGCTATTCATAATGATTTATGTAAGGAAATGTGACCAAACGACAGTTAAGAGATAAAAAGGACAGGAAATTATGTTGAGACAGGAACAACAACGTCTTGGAATATATTGCAATACAGAAGAATAGAGAAAGGATGAAGTTACAATGAACCAGATTGTAATTGTAAGTCGTCTCTACAATCATCAATTTTGAACCGTTTTCCATTACACCACCTGGGCATCGAAACATACAACACCTTGTAATACCGTGCGGTCATACATCTAGGTAATCACCAGACACGACATATCTTAACAGATCGTATGAGAAACGGTGATGTTGCCTTAAACCTCAATACATATATATATATATATATATATATATATATATATATATATATATATATATATATATATATATATATATTGGATTGACAAAGACTTTGTGTGGCGATCGCAAATAACGTGAAACCCAGGGTCACAAACACATATCAATCCAACTAAATATGTTAGCTCTACCACTGATATTTAGCACTTTCCTATAAGTACAGCGCATTAGAGAGAGAGAGAGATTATATATATATGAATATATATATATATATATAAACACACATATCTATCTCTCTCTTTCTCTCACTATACACACACACACACACACAAAAAAAATTGCATATATATATATATATATATATAGAGAGAGAGAGAGAGATAGAGAGAGAGATTATATATATATGAATATATATATATACATATATAAACACACATATCTATCTCTCTCACTATCTCTCACTATACACACACACACACACATATATATATATATATATATATATATATATATATATATATGTGTGTGTGTGTGTGTGTGTGTCTCTGCGTATATGATTGCATGGATAGTATTTTGCAAATCTGGTATTCACGAAGTCGTGAAACTCTTCATTGCAAACTGTTATCTATACAACCGCATATATTAGTTCTGAATATTGAAGACTTTCTACTAAATACCGCATGTACATATATATATATATATATATATATATATATATATATATATATATATATGAGTCTTCACTTCTGATTTGCAAATCGTGCGTGCGTATCTTTTAAAAAAAAGTGTCAAGAATTGATCAACCGGTCGCGTGATGAAATTTATTGAAAGAAAAAAATCCTTGCAGTTAAAATGTCACCGGACGATTTTAAAAAGCAAAGTAAATTAGCAAAGGCGATGTAATGCCCAATTCAATAAACGAATCAAATGCATTGTCTTCAAATCATTAGATGTCACTCGCACATCACGGTAGTCGGGGCAAATAGCTTATTATCAAGATGCACGACCGTTACGAACAGATGGGCAGACGCGCAAAGAATTTTGAGAAAACAAAAGGCGCGTACACGACCCCTTTGGCGGAAATTTGTATCACTCATTTGAATAAATCACTCACAATCAACAATAAGCTGGCATCCTGCATTCACATATGTCACTCACTATCTATGTTATATTCATACACACACACATACATACATACATAAACATATATATATATATATATATATATATATATATATATATATATATATATATATGTGTGTGTGTGTGTGTGTGTGTGTGTGTGTGTGTGTGTGTGTGTGTATTTCTGTGTGTATCAGTTTTTGTATTATATATATATGTGTCGAGTGTATGCATGTGTGTTTACTGGATGATAATAATAAAAGACATGGTCGAAAACACAGTAAAACTATAGAAAAATTTATTAAACAAGCAAATATTTTAAAACATCAAACTGGCGTAAACCTCCATGTTAAAAATATAGGATGTACCTCTTTCTTTTGTATTATAAATATTCCCTATTTTAATACTGATTATACACACGAACACAAAAACACACATATATATATATATATATATATATATATATATATATATATATATATATATATATATATATATATATATATAGAGAGAGAGACAGAGAGAGTCAGACAGAGCTAGAGGGGAGAGAAAAGAGAAAACAGGCGA
>CAHIKZ030002258.1:2360000-2412500 GCA_903632075.3 Acanthosepion pharaonis
AAACCTGTTCAGAATATTTTGGCCGTTATTATAATATATATATATTACTGAAGGTTGGCTTTTTCTTTCTTATTAATAATGCTTCCATTATTTTTAGCCATTGTGTATGTATGGATGTTGCTACTGTATGTGTTTTATCAACGATTATGCTACGAATAGAGTTTGCCATGTCTCCATGTGAATTTAAATGAGGGCTAATTGCCGAATCTCCTAAGCATGAAACAAATTGTCGCAGCTCGGTGTTCATACGAATGTACACTTTAAATATATATATATATATATATTAAAAGTGTACATTCCTGTATTGTCTGGCTTCACTAGTGTATCTATATATATATATATATATATATATATATATATATATATATATATATATATATATATATATATATATATATATATATATATATATATAAACCTATTGAGGCAGACAAACCTCTAGGTTTCACCTAAACGGATCGTCAGGGAAAGTTTGGCTAACGAGGCAAAGAGAAACACATATTTATAGGTGATAGCTAAAATCATACCACGTGACAAAAAAAACAAAACAAAAACAAACAAACAAACACAACGTAAGTGGGGGGGTAAATATTTATTCAAAAAAAAATCTCAAGGATTAGCAAATCAAAAATTCGAGGGTTTTTCGAAACAGGTTTAGTTATCTATCTATCTATCTATCTATCTATATATATATATATATATATATATATATATATATATATATATATATATATATATATATATATTACAAAAGTACGACAATTTATTTATTAAAGACATTTTTATGTTTAACGTTCTTTTTATAGATACAAGATATTTGTATCTATAAAAAAAGAACGTTAAATATAAAATGTCTTTAATAAATATAAAAATATATATATATATATATATATATATATATATATATATATATATATATATGCACTTACACGAATTGGACAGTTTTGTTGTTACACAGTACACACACACATATATGCAGTTACACGTATTGGACAGTTTTGCTGTTACAAGCGGTATATTTATATATATATATATATATATATATATATATATATATATATATATATATATATATATAAAAAACAAAATTGTCCATTCCACGAAATGTTTAATATTTAAACAACCACTAAACTAATGGAGTGTATTTTTTCCAGGTTTTTAGATAATATATTTAGTCAACTTGATACAATTTAGCGTAAAACTCGCTGAAATGCCATTGAGCTTTTCAGCTAGAAAGAGAATAGGTTAAAATCATTCTGTATCAGATCCACTCCCTTCCCAACTGAACATTAGTGAGAGGAAAAGTCATTCAGGCCTTCAGTAGTCGTACCAACATACATACTTTGTCTTCCGTCTTCAAAATCCATTCAAGACCCAACCAAAGAATGTCGAAGAATTTTAAAACAGAGAAATAGTAAAGTGGAAATCTGGATCAGGAGATCATAACAACAACATTCATAAGACTTTTGGTACTTGAGATTCACCTATGACAGTCCAAATAATGGTGAAAATCGACTTGAAAATGAAATCTTACGTGAAAGCACTACGGCACATATGTTTACACTATGACAGAAGGTTGTCCTGGAATATATATATATATATATATATATATATATATATATATATATATATATATATATATATATATATATATATATTTCACCTTAATTTCAATCTTCACGAGCTTCTAATTATTAGCTATGTTTAGTTAATGATGAACATGCCATTTTCGTTTATGATCGATTTAATAAAAATTCTTCTGTATATCTTGGAGAGTAATTATACATTATTACTGTTCCCTTATAAAACCTCGGAAAATTTCAGTAAGATATCATCAATCATTTCTAAGGTATAATAGTTCAAAGCTTAATCTGACAAATGGACAATTTTGCTTTTACACGATTTGAATTTTTATGCAGTTACACCTGGTATATATATATATATATATATATATATATATATATATATATATATATATATATATCAGAGAGAGATAGAGTGAGAAAGGCATCTTTATTTATTTTCCTTAATGAATCTTTCAGCCAACACTTCGTTAAAAGTAACACGTTGGCAAGACCCTTGACGAGAGCAAAGAAATAATCTATTCACACAATGAAGTAAAAAAAAAATAAAATTTAATGAACTGTTGAGGAGGTAAATTTTGGGACAACGCGTAAAATAAATATATTCTTCCAAGTGAGTATAAAATCGAAAAATATTACTCACATGCCTCCTAAAATATTGAAAGAACGGATGAATTGCTCCGTCTGTTTGCACATAGACGGTTGATCTAACTTAATATGGTCTGCTTCCAGTGGACTTAAATTGTGAGCAGAAAGGTCTCTGTGCAAAACTGTGAAGGAATTTTTCATATATTTACTAGCACAGTCTTGGTTGTCAAGTAAGTGCCTACTAATAAGCGACTGAGTTAATCTCAAAGAGTGATTTGAAGTACCTAGTCGTGGCAGGAACATGCTGACCAGTTCCAGTTTCTAGTTGATTGTTTCGCCCTATGTATTGAGCTTTACACTGTCATTTGGATGTATATACGATGGAGCTATTTTGAAAATAGGGCAAGCCATCTTTGACAAAAAGAAAGAAACACTGAATTATTCCCCAAAATTAAAAGCAACCTGGCAGTAGAAAAACTTGGTGTGACACAAGCTGGCAATCTGTCAGCTACTGTGTAACTATTCCCAAGCAAGCAAGGTAATTTTTTAATACACGTCACACAGGATATATATATATAAGATTTTTTATGTATCACATACGAATAGAAATGTAGAAAAAATAAATTGAAAATGCGACTCTAGTCCATTAACAACTCATGTATAGATAACCTTTACGATTAATACTTTACAGAGACATATACATACAGACATGTGTGTATGTGTGTGCAAAATCAGATGAAACAATTTATGAAGTCGGAGAAACGTAGAAAATTCTTCCAATCACTAAATAAACTATATAGGAGTGTTTGAGCACTTAACTATTCACTGTTAATTATCCAAATAATAGATGAAAGTCACTGAGTAAATATCTGTATGTGTAACCGTTATAGGGAGCGTGACCTGAGGTAAAAGTATAACTTTTTTACTTGTTTGATTTGGACAACTTCAAATCACAGCTCAGATCTTGGGCTTTTTCTTTTATTATCAACCTTGCAGTCTATCTTCTCACAGTTGATTGTATTAACACGAATTAATTATAAATGATGACCTGTAATTTATGAGCATATATATATAAACCAATAACTAATGTCAAATACATGCTATGGCATATATTTCATACTGGCTGTTTATTTATATTAAATTAAGTAATAAAGAATTTTTTATATAGGACATTAATGAATATTAAGTAACCTGAAGAACTCCAATGATTTGAAATCTGAAGATTGTAAATTCGCGTTAATTGTTTCAGCTTATACGCAAGATATATAGAGATAAATAAAATGAGTGGCTTTTCAGGAATAGATCACCCACTATAGTGTTTATGGACATTCTGTTTCGTTGTATAGCAGGTTACGTTTTCAATCACATAGTTAATTTCTACAAATATTCAACACACACACGTACACACATATATATGTATGTAGATACATGAATTATTCACACAAAACTAATGCAAAGTTTAATGATTTAAATGGCGAGACATCCATCATCGCAAACAATTCAAATAGTATACAAAAACCTCCAAATCCGTTATGAATGAATTGATCCTTGTTTATATAAATTTCTGCCGTATTAGTTGTTATTTTTACTACAAGCTTTCGTCTGTTCCTACAGACATCTTCATGTATAGAATATACTATTTGAATTGTTTGCGATGATGGATGTCTCGCCATTTAAATCATTAACCTTTGCATTAGTTTTGTGTGAATAATTCATGTATTTGTAAATTGATTGCACGTTTATTGTAATTTAAATAACTGATCCAAGTGCGACTTTTGGATGTATGTAGATGTAGATATAGATATATGGAAAAACGATATGTAAAAATATATATATCAACAAAAAAATTCTGCGTCCACGTCCACTCTCATTTATATACATTAATTTATTTTACACTTTGTCATATATATATATATATATATATATATATATATATATATATATATATATATATATATATATATATTGTGTGTGTGTGTGCGCGTGCGTGAGTGCATACACGCGTGTGTTATTTTGATGTGTACACGAGTCGTAAGGACACAGTAAACACACACCAGTCGTTGTAGAGCTTCCTAATTATCTAACAGCTGCGTTTCATTTTTCGTTTCGATAATTTTATTGCTTATGCCTTCCGTTCCATATCAATGCTTATCAGAACAGTTTTCCTCCGTTAAACTGCATATTTAATAGTGAATGGATCGATATTTGCGTTGGGGCCATGTCTGTGAAGGGACTTACAAATAATATTTCGAAGAATAATGTTGATCCTGTTGTATTAAGCAAGCTCATGCTCCATCTGTTATCCTTCCTCCTCGCCATATTTCCCGCCCACTCCTCTTATCGTGGTCACTCATTTTGCCTTTCTAAGTTTGTTTTCCTGCGATTGTGCTCCTTCCAATTTTCGCTCTCGAATTACATATTCATTATACATTTTAACAGAGAAGCATATTCGAAGGTGGCTTTTCATTCTGAATCTATTTTTGTTGGATGCACTCAAACCAACTCTTATGCGTATAAATGCGTCATTTTATTTAATTTTTATGAGCCTTCTGTAATGTTATCCCCGGCCCTAAGAACATATATTTCTGGACTACGTCCATTTCTTCTTCTAAACTCTGTTTTTATGATCGTTTCTCGAACGCTACAATTGAACATTAGTTCTGTCTTATTCCTATTCATTTTTATACATTAGAGGCTTATGTTGATAAAGTCTCATGTCGATCAAGAAAACCTTGAATCATTCATACAAAAGTAGATTAGTAAAGTTTATGATATAAAATGGCAAAATCCCTTCGCAAACAAAATTTTAATGTTGCATTAACCTATGAACCACTCGATGAATGTTATGATCCTTGTTTTTAAAAATTATAAGCTGTATAAGGTCTTTCTTTAATACGCAAGTACTTTCAACTATACATTTCGTCATCTTCAGGCATGGAAAATATTTTGTTTTTGGTAAATACAGCCTCTAATTTTTGAAACAACAAAGCTCATAACATTAATCGAGTGATTTGTAGGTTAAAGCACCTTTAAAATTTTGATTTATGTCATTAACTTTACTAATGTCCTTTTTGTATGTATGATTCATTGAAATATAAATTGAACTGCACCATATTGATATATATATGATATATATATATATATATATATATATATATATATATATATATATATATATATATATATATGTAAATATTTTTGCACCGCAATACGGAATTTTCTGTTTCGGAATATTAGTCGTTCCATTATCAAGCGATATTCGGTAACTTTTGAAGAAAATGATTTACTTTTTTACTTTTTAAAGCAGAGTGGTATTGTATTGAAGAGTTTAAATAGGAGTGGGGACAAGATTTCAAATGTTGATGGGCGTGTCTGTATTCGACGAATCAAAAGACAGATCTAAGCTAAATCGGAAAAATGAAAAAACATGTAGGTTATATGTTAGGTGTATGTATGTTATTCATATTTGTTTAGATGACCCGTCATGTATAGACCTTGCTTCCAGTTAAGAGTATATTCATAAGATACAACGAAATATAACAGCGGAGTATATATATCCAACAATGGGTTAATTTGGGGTTTTTATTTTTTTTCATTATTTTTATATATCCTTTAGGACTATCTTAAAAGTGGCCTCTACTATAATTAAATCAATTTATATATATTTAATTATTTGATCTAAATTACAATACTTAAGATATTATATTCAATTAGCCATGGCAATGTTAACATTAAACCTCAATGAATTAAAGGGATATTAGATGTTCTGTTATATGTAATCATAAATATATATATAATCATAATATATACATTTGTTTATGAAACATCCTATTACCTGTAGTTTAATGTAAACATTGAGCAATGCCTACAAAATGCTGTTAATTCATTTCTTTGATTTAATAAATCATTATTTTTTAGGAAACTTAATAATATGTTTTCATGTTGACATAGAGGACATAGATCATTTAATAACCTATAAATTCTCGTTTTTTTTTTTTTAAATAATTTCCATTTTACTGTGGGAGTTTTATTGATACCTTTTAAATATCAAAATATTTAGAGAGCGATATTCGATTACAATACCCATAAACAGTTCAACCAATCACAATATAATAATTGTTTCAAAATCAAAATAAAATAATTGTTTCCGATATAACATCTATGTTGACTAAAATCTTAAATCTATTTCATGGCCGTTTACTTAGCATAGGCCATTTTGATTGGTTGATCTGATTATAAACATAACAAGTTCTGCTGTTTTCCACTCTATGCTTTCCTACTCATTTTTTCTTCTTCCTTTTCTCTATAAAAGACATTATATCTTGAATTTTTCTTTCATGCTCTTTTTCTTTTCCTTCTTTTTTTGCGTGAAAAGAGGTTGCATGTGATTGAAATCCTAATAAATTGTACTAATCAGTTTGCTAAAGACTGATGAGATGTGTACTTCGAAAATGCAGTAGCGTTTTTTTGTTTGAATGTAATATACTATAATAAAGTATATATATATATATACCATGTTGTAGTGGGTTCCAAGAAAAAATGTATATTAATGTTCAAGAAATTGCCGAAAACATGGATTTATTGAGAAAAAATTTTACCACATTTGCATAATTTGTCTGTCGAGAATATTCAGGTGAAATGAAGAATTTTTTAATATTTTAAAAATAATTAATTTTTTTCACTTTATTCAATGTGGAAGATTCTGAGACCAGACCATGTTTGAAATTATGTAATATACTATAAATTTTTAATACAACCAAAACGTTTATATATATATATATATATATATATATATATATATATGTGTGTGTGTGTGTGTGTGTGTGTGTGAGAGAGAGAGAGAGAGAGAGAGGAGAGAGAGAGAGTCCAGTCGTTTTAGAACGTATAAACATCCGGAATATCAGGCGTTAGAAATAAACGGACAAACAACCCGCACATATGACTCCCATTTTCGCACTCCAGCTGCTGACCGCCTAGCGATTGCGTAAAAGCATGCAATTTACAGTAGGGGTCGGAGACTATATGCCTGAAATCTAATTCGTAATTTAGAAAAGCTTTGTCATTTTATACTCCATTAGCAGCATGGCCCGGTGTTTCCCGTGCTTGATTCAAAAATCGTACAGACAGCAAACGCTATCACTTGTCTTAAAATATTTTTGCACACTCCTTGGCTTTAAAGGAGTGCCATTTGCCGTGCTGATGTTGCCACATCCCTTAATTCTCATACTGCGAATTTTTTCTAAGCTTTATTCTAAACATTAAATCTGTTACAAGAAAAGAACTAAACAAAATGAACACAAAACGATCAGCTTTAAAAAAAAACTCGTAACTGAAAAAAACAAATGAAAAAAGAATGTTAACAACAAATACTTTTTCACACCCAACCCAGTTCTGCGGAATCAGAATCAATGTTGAAATTAAGCAAGCGAATGAGCCAATTGGAGATTGGCCATGCAGATTTAAATTTTTCGCACTTGTGACGAATGCAGCTATCGAATTTTTTTGCATGCTAGTTAACATTCGTGTCAGTCAGCTGTTAGTTCTCATGCTGGCCAATAGAATCTTCCTGTCTATTCGGGGCAGCCAGCTATAGGCTCTCACTCTGGACAGTAGAAAATGGTCGAAAACTACATGAAAACTGCTGTAGAATCATAAAAAATCGATTTCCACTATCGATGGGAGTTGGGAAATCCAAAGTCTGTCTTGGCCTTCCAACTTGGAGCATGTGCATGTAAATTTTGGTGCAAATCCGTCGAAAATTGCGGCCGTGCATTCGTTACACACACACACAAACACACACACACACACACACACACACATCCTACCTTTTTTTGATAGATAGATAGATATATAGAAAAATAATTGTCAATGTTGTTATATTGTAAAACAGTTTCTTTTTTTTTCTTCAAACATAATATTTCGTTTCTTGGATTATTTTAAACTCGCCATTATATCTTTAAAATCTTATGAATGCACAAAAAGCTCTTTGGGGCTTCACGACGTACTTTTATTTAGTATTATGGATTTTTTTGTTTATTTGGAAATATAAATGTGTGCTTTTTCTTTGGTTATCAAATCCAGACTATAGCTTTTCTTAGAAAGTTTACCAAATAAGGCGATACAATCGAAGCTGCATTGCAAATTAAAGTCTAGCTTGGAAGAGCAGCGAGGGATTCAGGACAATCGCAAGTACATGAATTCGAATGTTCTGCATCTTTCTCTACCTAGATATTGCTCCCTGCTAAGTTTCCCTTAACCTGGAGGATAAATGGTTTTAACGCGTTAATAAACAGTACATCCTCGTCTTTTATATAATCTTTGGTAATGAATGTGTGAGTATCAAAAATAAATAAAATACAACACATCGTACCACATCTATTTAAATGGGTTCATAGATGCAACTTTTCGACAATCCCTGCTTACGATTTCATATGTGGACTTTTAACAATTCTGCAATATAATTGAATCTGGTAGCTCCAATTCCAGTTGGAAATTATTGCAAATAAGACCCTATTTTTCATATTTCATTCCACAGTACAGTGGCCTTATTCTACGAGCGCTAGCAATGAATTTAGTCGGTGATGCATTCCATAGTACAGTCGCCTCAAGACCATTCCCATTTCTTAGAACACAATAAACCAATAAGCATATATATATATATATATATATATATATATATATATATATATATATATATAGAGAGAGAGAGAGAGAGAGAGAGAGAGAGAGAGAGATAGATAGATATATGGGTAGATAGATAGGATAGATAGATAGATAGATAGATAGATAGATAGATAGGGACAGAGAGAGAAGAAAGGGAGAGTGAGAGACTTTTTAAAAAATAATGTTAAGATCAGCTATAGCTACGTTAGTAACATCGATATATATATATATATATCCCAACATTATATGAAATAAATATATTTACAACAAAGACAACGTTATTTTTTTAAATAAACACATCTGCCAAAAAATATGAATCAATGTATGACTGATAATATTATCTACCGAGCTAGCATACATTCTAGTAACGCTGTCAATTTTTACCACTGAAAATCCTTGGAATTTTCGTTTCTACTATCATCGAATGACTGCAGGCAATATAAAAAAACAGTATTTTTCCCTCTAAATATTTAATGAATATTAATAATATTTAAGAATGGTAGTAATACGCCTATTATCACGAGGGAATTTTTAGCATGAGCCAGCACTTACAATAGGAAAGGCAATAGTTGTAATTTATGTCTTGTTGAAAAGTTAGTTATCTTAAAATACTTAAATAACCCTAGCTTATTAAACAAGAGAAATGAATTGTTGGTTAAATATAGGTATAAAAATAAAAATCTGCTCTAATACATTGATCCAGATTAATTATAATGCAAACTATGTTTTTTTTTAAGAATAATTAATCCCCTTTTATGCTTAATATATTTTTTAAGCAGTTCAACACAAGAAAGGTAGGAGTCCCACAAGTACGCAAGCAGTTACAGAGGGCGGAGAACAAGAATAAAGAGGCGTATTTGGGGTGAGGTGAAAGAGAAGCACGGGGAACAAGATCAAGGTATCAGTAGATGTCGATTGACATTACACTTGAATACTTGAAAATTATAGTTATCAAGAAAGCGTGTAAGAAAAGAGAATTCCACAAACGGTAAATGAGAGAGAAGGGGCTCTTTGTGTAGAAGAGATGGTTATATTTTACCGTTTCGACCGTGATTGTGTGGGACCGATATATCCTCTTTATTTTAAATGCCTAATATATTTTTAAAAATAAAATAAATCCCTAATCTCCATATAATATATAACTACACCAACATAGCGATAACCGGATATTTTTGTTAAATTGAAATTGTGTAATGGCCAATCTATACTCATCACCTAGACATTGCGTTTACCATGAAACACAGAGTCTTGCTATCGGTTAGGGATAATATGTATATTTATTAGTATACATTATATATATATATATATATATATATATATATATATATATATATATGTCTTCCCACCCTAAGCACCTCAAAGAGAACCTTCCCTATTCACAAGCACTTAGACTCAGAAGGATATGTTCCAACAATGAAGAATTAAATAAACACATTGAAAATCTGGAGCATCAATTCACAACACGTGGCTATAAACAACACCTAATCAAGGAACAAATAAATAAAGCAATTTCCACACCTAGAGAAGGCACCCTAATATACAAGATTAAAATAAATCTAGCCGCATCCTCTAGTAACCACTTTCAATCCCCTCTGCCTCCACTATCCCAAATAATCAAACGTCGCTGGGAAATACTACATCTCAAACCAGACCTAAAAAACTGCTTAAGGAACCCGGCCTTCTTGCATATCGTAGACCTAAGAACCTAAAAGAAATCATAGGTAGTAACCACATTTCAGGGGACAAGGTAATCCGTAAGGAACTGAGAACAAAAACAACAGGATTTTCCCAACCATGTAACAACAAAAGAAGTTTATGTTGCAACCATATTAAAAAACACGAATTCATTCACTAGCTCAATCACTAAATCTACTTTCAAAATCTACCACGATTCTAACTGTAGAAGTCAAAACATAATTTACCTCCTAGAATGCACACTATGCCAGAAACAATATGTAGGGAAAATCTGAATGGCCCTTTAACTACAGAATTAATAATTATCGTAAGCGAATTAAATCGACTCTATGAACAGTTATTACCTGTAGAACAACATTTCCGCCTAGAAAAAACACGATTTCAAAACCCATGCCAGATTCACTATAATTGAGAGAATAGAAAAGTTCAGAGCAGATAACATTAGAAAAGATTTTAGAGTCCCATGAAAATAAGTGGATACAACGTCTAAAAAACACAATACCCAGCCGGGCTAAATCATAAATTTAACAATATATAATAGTAACAATCAACAAATCAAAACCTACCCACATTTCTCACCCACACAAGACAGACATGCTTACGGAGGAATGGAGGCCTCACACTTATACACTCACCCACACGATTATACACATGTACACACACCATACTCACTCACTCCCTAATGAGCTAAATGATAACACACACCTACAGCAATACACACGCTTACACATATCATACTCACTTGCTCCCTAAGAATCAAATAACACACACTAAACAGAGACACATCCCCTCACCAGGTCCAATAAAACTGTCAAACTGACCAGAGAATTCAGGATAAAATGTATCTATCCAGTTCTTATCTCAAATAACAACTTAAAAGAGACTGTTTGACCAACACAAGGAATGTTAAAAGATTCATGTGAAAAAGATAAACAAATAAAAAAACAAATGAAAACTACAGACAAAAGTTCATTTTCTCCAACAAAAGACATTCATTTCTGTGGTTCACTGCCAACAGCAAGCAGAAATATTTCTCCTCCCGATGATGGCCATTTCGGTCGAAACTAGTCGAGGAATCTAAATGGAATAATAATAATAAAAAAAACTAAAGAATATTACTCTACAACCCAGTGTGTCTAATGATTTTAATTTTTTAATTTTTTAATTTTTTATTTTCTTATTGTTCAATATATATATATATATATATATATAAAGAATAAAAGTATGAAATCGCTACTAACTTTTAATTTAGTTTACTTATTTTCAGTTGTGTGTATTCTACCTGATGTGAATTTATGTTTAACCTTTGTGGAATAAATACAGTGAGTACCTTTATAAAAAGCAGGAAGTAATTTTGATATAAATTTTCTTCCTTATGTTACAGTTTTCCAAATTCTTGATCCACTTTCTTCATGCCTGTAAATTTTCAAAGTTTCATCAACAATGATGGTAATTTGTTCAAAGCATTTGATTAACTTATAATACTTTCCTAACATTCACTTTCTTTTCAGACAATTTTTCTTGACAGTTCTTAAGTCATTTCACAAAAATACCATTTAGGGTATTCCATACTTCTTTGAGCAAAAGACGTTCGAATTTCCAAACAACGCAAAATCGAAAATATTGATGCGTGTTCTTGTCTTGTACAAAATGACAGCAATTTTTCCTTGTCTCCAGAAAATTATGTCCAAAGCAATTTCTTTCTATTCTCTGGTGCATTTTTTTATCTGGTGTCTTGAAAATAAATGCAGTTTCCTCCTACTATTACGCTTTTTCATCATCATCATCATCATCATCATCATCATCATCATCATCATCTTCTTTTTTTCTTCTTTCTTCTTCTTCTTCTTCTCCTTCTTCTTCTTTGTCATCAACATCCTTACCCCGCGATTCCTATTCTTTTACGTCCAGTAGATTTGTTTGCTCGCTCGCGTGTTTCCTTGTTTGTCTCTGTCCGGTTATGTCAGCAATGAGTAATGATTGGAACAAATTTAGATGGACAGTAGCTGCTGACCTTTTTGTGCAGGCGGCAGGCATTGACAACTGATGATTAGCATTTTGGAAAAGGGGGTAGGTTGTAATCGTATTTTTTTTAATAAGTAGAAGAGCATGTAGATTGATCGAAGAAAAAAATGTGGAAATTCGAACGTACATGCCAATATTAATTCACACGAATGAACAAAATCTAAAATCCTACAAATCCTTGAGAAAAACCTCGAGAAAAGTTGAAAATAGCACACTAACCAATACACCAAATCATTTAAACCAAAGCTAATCAATACACCAATGCATTTAAACCAAAACTAATCAATACACCAATACATTTAAACCAAATATCTGACAAAAGACATAATTTCAGCATAATAATTTACGTCTATTTATCAGCAATTTTATAGAAAATGTATTCACGGAGTGGAATACGTCAAAACTCATTCAGACACATATTTACCCACGGTACATCACAAACATAGTTTTTTTTTCTTAAGCATTCAATCCCAAACAAGGCGGGAAGCCACTAGCACGCAAAGGGTTTCGGAGTAGGAACGAGAAAAAAGATGAATGATAGAGAAAAGGATGAAGAGACGGTTAGAGGATAGATCAGGGTATCTGGAGATGTCGATTGACGGTACATTTGAATAGTTGGAGATTATAGTTATAAGGAAAACAAGAAATAGGGAGGGAGTCCACAGGTGAGAAGTGCGAGACATGAAACTATTTAACTATATTTAACAGTTTCGACAGTGAAAGGGTGTGAGCGAGATGGCAGCCTAGTTGAGCGCTTAAATTCATGAAGTCTGGGAACCAGCGAAATCAGCTCATCGGAGCAGTTACTGTAAAAGTATTTGTAAAAAAAGACAGAGGGAGGCGACGGCACGTCTGTGAGAGAGCGACTGCAGACGAGATGCCAGATCAGGGTGTCTGCTTCCACAATATCCTAATTCTTTAGAATGGCATATTCGCGGTTAAAAGTATCTGGATGAAGTAGCCTGAGTTTGGGCAATCTGAATGTGACTCAATACTGTCAATGACGAAATTGCCAAGAGTCCCATAACATTTAAGCGCTGTGTTCAATGTGGATGTCAAATGAGTAACACTCGGTAATAACGCTCTGGGATTGATATTATACAACAGAAAGGCATTGCCACAGGAAGTTCATGAAGACCACGAGTGAAAGGTTAGAGAAATTAAATAATCAGGGTTCAATTAGTAAAATATTCTCTAAGATCATCGTCACTGTGAAAAAAATTTGAAGAGCCTATGTGTTGAACACAATCTGTCGATACATCGCAGAGTGAGTAGCAGATGTCAGTTTCAGCTTCTGCCCCAAGCATCCATACCACACACACAAAAAACATCTGACGAGTGGACGGAGTAATTCCCGGTGGGTTCGTCTGGAGTCGGGAATCTGAAGGTAGCATCAATCAACTCAGTGGGAAAACTTTTGCTTGTATTATTTCTCTCTCTCTCTCTCTCTCTCTCTCTCTCTCTGTGTGTCTCTCTGTCTTTAGCATACATTAAATATATTTTATTATTATACACACACACACACTAAAATTTCATTCATTCATTTGGATTGAAAATGCAATGAACGTTTTTGATGTTTATTTTTATTCATTTTTTTTGATGTTTCTAATTATTTTTTTTAAATGTTCTGTTCGTATTTTTAAATATAGCTTCTCGTAACTAAAGACTTTTGGCTAACATTTTTTGTTTGCTATCTCGTTAGTTTTTGTTTTATATCGCGAGTCAAATTCTATGATGTGTCATGTTTTCAAGTGTCAGATCATATCTTCTATATTTTCAATCATTTTTACCTATTTTAGGCTCAAACTTTTGTTGCATGTATTATATGTAAACGTGTTAGGATGAAGTCTTCTCATCGCGATTAAAATAAAAAGAATACAATGCTCTATCATTCGATCACATTCTGGTAGTTCAGTTGAATCGAGAATTCCAATATGCATTTTTCTATGAGCATCTTGCAATAGGACTACGGATGTTCTAATAGGCACACTTTCAATTCATTATCCAAGTTTAACTTACACGATTAATGTTATTCATATCATAGACATTTATTTTATGACAAAGGACCAGAGGACCTAATTAACTCTGAATTGCTTAAACATCTCAGATGGCATAATTTTCTTTCAGATAAGCTAATGCTAATATCCAGAGGAATGAGTCACTGCACTTTCATGTATGAGATTTTTATATTTTTTCTGGTAGTTCATGTATTTAATCTGTGTTTTTAACTAAGATAGGAATATCATCTATATATCTTACGTAGATGGAGGGTTTCTTAGTTGTGTTAAATATCTTATTGACAATGTTAGCCATGAAGAAGTTACTAAATGTTGGTCCTAGGAGGGAACCCATTGCAATGCCATTACGTTGTACGTAGGTATTATTTCGACGATCATAGAAAGGAACCTCAGTGGTACGAGTCCAGACCCCCTTATATTGAAAGGCTTGTTTTCTTCGATAAATTTATTGGCGTCTTGTTTTCCAGCAAAGTTTGTTAGATAGATAGATAGATAGATAGATAGATAGATAGATAGATAGATAGATTTTTCCCCAAAATAATGTTGAAATATTCAATATCTATCTATCTGTTATTTAGAGTATCTTTATAACTGTTTGCCGTGTCATTAAGTTTTCATCGCGTAATAAGTTGTCATAGCCTAAATGATCATGAGTTTTAATTTGCCTTTTTAGACCAGCAGATAACTTATTCGGCTTGAAGCGTATATGATATACAAAAGATGCCACATTGTCAGGATTTCTTGGAAAACTAAGTAACTTCATTGTCATGGAATGCAATATCTCTTTTCAGATTCCGACTGGATTTACAAATTTTACCATACAGCACGCACATATTTTTTTAAAATTCTCCATTGGTTTTTTTTAATCGTTTCCCCAAAGCAAAGCAACTAGAACGCAAGTGTTTACAGGGAGTGAAAGTGAATAAAAAGGAACAGGGTCTAAAATGATAGATGTCGAGTGACGTTTTATTTAAATTTTTTTAGATTGCTGTTAGCGGGGAAGCAAGAAATCGGAAAGGATTTCCAAACGTTGGAAGTGCAAAAAAATAAAGTGTTAGAGTAGAAGTGGCTGTGGCATCTAGCTAGTCCAATAGTAAAACAGTGGGGCCTATTTACTAATCTTAAATCCATCTAGCAGGGAAAAATGCTCAGCAGTTACCATAAAAATTTGTAGAAAATTCACGCCACATCATATCATTGAGAATGTGACTAAAATCGAGATGCCAAGTCAGAATAATTTATATTACAGATCCTTCTTTGGATTTTGTCAAGAATATTGAGATATACAACCGAAAAACCCGACCAGATATGACAATTATATTCAATTCAGAGACGAATGGTAGATTTATACATGTCTAAGATGTATTCTGACGAGAGAAATTTCCGGGTACGACACAATGGAACAACTTTCCTTGCAATATACAAAGCAATTGATTCGATATAGTCATGTCATTTCAGTGGGAAACGTGAGGCCAAGATGGAGTTTAGCAATGCGGATATAAGGCAGAAATGGTTCTCCTTGTTGATTAAATAGTAGTAGTTTTGTTTTGGAGGCCTTAAAATTTAAGCCAGTCATAGAGAAATAAGCCTTAGCATTACTAATACAAAGAAATGTTGGTCGCTGAACAGTCCGAGGAACACTTCATTGCGTGAAACAAATAAGCACTGAAAAGTGAGTGTATTTTTTCTTGGATTATGTTTAAACTATTTTTCTTCACTGCTTTCATATATTGACAGTTCTATTGAACAGTGTATCATGAAATGTTAAAGTACGTTTTTATTGATTTTATTTTGTTTATTTTACTTTTTACTTCTCCTTGGCAGATTAGAAGCCTTTCAAATTACTTTATATATATATATATATATATATATATATATATATATATATATATATGGTGGATGCTTGTCAGGCTCGTATATACGGATATACACACATAAATGCCGGAGAATGTGTACGTTTACGTCATTTAGGGTTGTTCTTCTCAGAAGTCAAAGTACCAACTTTAGTTAGGACTTAGGTTTCTTCCTTCTTGGCAGTCGGCCCACTGCCATGCGCTGGAAAATCACCTCGAAAATCCGTTCGAATAATTTGCAAAGACATTTCGACCAGCGTCTTTCAGGCACCGGCTGAATAATGGAATTCCAATTCAATGATCAATTGGTATTAACCAAATGTCCTCTCCTCAAGACAGAATGTCTCTCTCTGTGCAAAACAACCATATATTTTGTTTTCTTTGATTTCCCCATTGTTATTCTTTGCTTTCGATTCTTGTGAGATAGATTTATAGTCGGAAACATAAAGAACTGATTGTGCTGTGAAGGCTACGACTTTTTGTTTTTAGATCGACCGATAAAATCAATAGACAGAGCAAAGGAGGTTGTTATGAAAGAAATAAAGAAAAAACATCTACAAAGAAAGCAGACAATGAAATAATCATTTCGCCTAAATCGAGAAGGTGATTTGTGTTTGTTGTACATATTGCTACAGTTAAATATAAGAGACATGTACAGTTAAGTTGAATTGCATTGGCTATTGTTTCAAAGTGTAACGACTTTAGCAATCGGATGCATTTTAAGTAATAATAAACAGAGAGTTCATCGCTGATCACACACACATGCAAATAAACGCAAACACAGATACACATATACAGAGTCCATTTGAAGTTAATATGCACATCATATAAACCTCAATTTGCGAATTTGGTTTGAATTTTTAAACGATTAATTTAAACACCAAAACACAGTTTGAGTTATTTTTTTTTAGTTAGGTTCATCATGTTTTAGGAAAGTTATTGCATTTATTATGAGGACTGCAGCCTGAAATTATTAGATCAAACAAGAATCTCCCTTTTTACTTGAATTAGCAGACAATAAAATCACCAACAATTTATCACCACCTATAATAATCATTCTCAAATAATATTTGCATCATAGGTTGTACGAATGCCAATTTTGAATAGCATCATATGAAAAACTATTAGCTAAATGGAAAAAGCTGATTTTTCACTTAGTTTATTGCAGATTTCGTCCACTTAACTGAAATAATCTAAGCCAAACATTCACGCAAGACAATATCATATGTAATTTACATGGCAAAGTTAGAAAGCATCGGACGAAAAACCAGGGAATTATGGCTGCAAAACTAGCTTTTGAACGCTTTTTCCTGGTATTTCGTTATACGCGGCGAAGCGAGCAGAACCAAAACCAAACTTATTTCTTGAATGATGGCAAACATTTTGCGACATATGCGAAGAAAATCGAATAGAAAATGAGCAAGCTATTACAATTTTTATTTAAAGTCATATGAAAAATCAAATTTTTGCACAACTTTCTGAATTTTTTTGTGTGAAGTCAATATCACAGAAAAACAATCAAGCACTCTACATAAACCTCGTAACATGAGCTACGATTTGCATTAAATGCAAGGACATGAGCACATCCAGCACAAAATATGTTCGCGTGTAACTTTGCCTTGAATCCTATCCACCTTCAGTTCTATCGATTTTTCTATCACACCGAGTGGGGGCTGGAGATTGAAAAGTTAGTCTTGAACTCTTTCTGTACATTTGCAACATGTGAGTACAATTTCATCAAAATCGGCCAGGACATGTCGACATGCATAAATAGCATACACACTGAGGCATCTTCTTATATATATATATATATATATATATATATATATATATATATATATATATATATATATATATATATATGTGTGTGTGTGTGTGTGTGTGTGTGTGTGTGTGTGTGTGTGGTACAATATGATATATCATTTTCAAATATCCTAAAAATGTTAGGCAATTCAATGACATTGTCCAATGAAGTTCTACAGAACAAATTTCTATGAGCCCTAATCGCATCAAAAAATGATTTTCGAATTTGTCTTTAATGTGCCACATACACACAAACACACATACACAAATGCAAACACATATGTGTGCATGTGTGTATGTGTAACTGTGTATGAGTTTGTGTCTGTGTATATGTGTATGTGGCACAATAATGACAAATTGGAAAATCATTTTATATATATGTGTGTGTGTTTGCGTGTGCGTGTGTATTGATGGATAGATAGATAGATAGATAGATAGATAGATAGATAGATAGATAGATAGATAGATAGATGCCTCAAATTCTACGTGCAACCCCAGTCAACATTTGTATATCTGGTGATAAAAATAATCATCAATAATTTTAGATATCTTTATACTTGTCAATAATATATGTCAATAAATATATGCTGGGATTGTGTTCCTTTATCCCGCATTAACATTACAGGCGAAATCTATTATATTTCATTAACTACATCAGAAAATACACGCGCGAATCTTTCATTCAGGTTTTTGTCTGATATTCCCGTGTGTGTGTGTGTTTTTCATCAAAGACTAAAATAGTACATTTCACACTGTGACTAC
The DNA here is from genome assembly GCA_903632075.3 of Acanthosepion pharaonis. Classification (NCBI taxonomy): domain Eukaryota; kingdom Metazoa; phylum Mollusca; class Cephalopoda; order Sepiida; family Sepiidae; genus Acanthosepion; species Acanthosepion pharaonis. The sequence goes on from CAHIKZ030002258.1 coordinate 2,378,991, forward strand.
GTCATAATTAATAATGTCAAAACAAATGCATCCTTAAATTTTAACAGGTCGTTATTTCATCTCTATAATACATTACATTAAAAAGACTTAATATATATATATATATATATATATATATATATATATATATATATATATATATATATATATATATATATATATATATTTGTCTGGATGCGAGAGTTATAGATGTTCGAGTGGTTAGAAATTTTGCTTTCGGACTATGGGCAAATTGTCAGGAAAATGGCTTCTTAATTTTATCGGTCAGAGTAAGCGATTACAGCAATGCACTACGGGTCAAACAAATTCTTGCGAGTGAAATTGTGTAGACAGAACTCTTCCGAAGCCGTCGCTGGTTGTGCTATGATAAAGTTACTAGAGATCGTGACCGACGATTTCAGGGTACTGGCGTTGTCCAAACTGCTAACTGTAGCAGTTTATACGCTCTCTCACAGAAATTTTAAAGCGGGCATTGTGGGTCTTGAGCAAACACATTTATGCCTGGGCAGATGACTAGTCGCCGCATCATAGTACCCATGTATGTAACCAAATCAATCACCAGCGATAGCTACGATAATACACAGAAAACAATTCAAACACGCCGGTTTTTTATTATTCTGGTGTCAGTCATTTTCAAAACGTATATCCTGTATAATTGCGTTATTTACTTTTATATTTACAGTGACAACAACTATGTAGATATGGTGTCAATTTAGATGATTTTAAAGAAATGATTGATATGACAACTGTCATAGACGAATCAAAATCTCTCTCTTCTATGAAGTTAGTTAAAATTAAACTCTTCCAGTTTCAGCTTACGACTAAGACAGAACAACCCGATATATACTTAGCATAGCAATGCTTAGTCGTATCCGGATGGACTTTTATCAATATGATTAGGAAGATCAAACTCATGCTATTAAACATAATCTGTAAGATTAACATTGTTTAAATAATTATAAGAAGCAATAAAAATATATTTATAAAATTCAAAATAATTATCGCAAAGTGCAACCAAATGCATGTTTGAAATTAAAAAAGAAGACATGGATTTTAAATATAAAATCATCTAAAGTAGATTTAAATTTAAAAAGAAAAATAAACTTTCGTGGTTAGAAATAAAATTATAACATAGAGGATGCGATGTGCAAACTTCGCCATTTTATATTTTTCATTTCGCGCATGCGCGTTGCTTGTTTTTGATTTTGTCACCTGAACATTATAGTAAGGTCAGTTGGGCATCATCTGTGAGAAAAAGAGCACCATGACGCAATTCACTCAGTATGATTTACTGGTTAGCATTCGCGCCGGAACTCCAATATGAACATATCAGAGTGTTTGTGTGTCAATGTGAGGACAGTGAAGAGGATTCGGAAAGCGTTGGATGCATCTAATGGTGATTCCGAAGGTACGGTAGCTCGGAAAAAAAACCACATTGATTTTCGATAAGAAAGGAACTCCTGAATTTGGTCAAGAAGGTCGCTGCTGGAAGACCCCCATGTCTAGCAACAGGACATTGTATCATGCCACACAAGCAGGAGAACCCAGTCATGGGTGTCAGATTATATCTACGACCTCATCACACCTTACATCTGGCTACCTAGCTCCACAGACTGCAACCCTCATTATGTATGGGGCACATTTGAGCGTGAAAGCAACAAAACTCCTAATAATATCAAGGATGAAGTGAAGGCAAGGATTATGGTAACATTCACCAACTTAAACAAGGAGACCATCCAGAGGAGATGCAGGAGATTTCAAAGTCGTCTGGATGCTGCAATTGAGGCCAATAGCGATTTTATTGAATAAATTTCCTCTTTATTATTTCAAGATATTTTTGTGTTATTTTAGTAAAAAAAATCCCTTAAAATTAGATGTCGGTATCATTTTCATTTTATGCGTAATTTAGACGACAATTTATTCATCGCTAGCTGTATATGAAAAAGAATATCAAGTTGTAACTTCGTTCGAATTGACTCTAGAAATTTTGTGTTGTTAAATGATGCATATACAGAAAAAAAATCAAATTTTCATCATTTTTTCAAGATGTCGATAGGAATAAAGCTAAGAAAAGAAAAGATAATTCCAACTGATGATAAAGAGGGAAACAGTATTTTTGATATAGTACAAGAAAAAAAATATTGTTAGAAACTTTTGCATAATTTAGAATTGCATGCTACCGAGAAACGCTACTGGGATATCAGATGTGAGTTGTTGTTTGGAGATTCATAAAATAAACTTGGTTTTAATTTCTCTCCAATATAATTCTTAAAAATCATAAAAGAAGCGTGCGTTTTCCGTTGGAAAATACGTTAATGAAATCTGTTATAATGTGGAGTGCTTTTGTAGCCAAAATAAAACACATAATATTAAGACCACTTCCCTTTCTGAAAATATTTAATGAGTGTTAGCAATGGATTTTATTCAATTTGCTGAACGCTGTTATGGAACATCATTTAAATTTAGTTCTTTATAAGGTTAACGTGTTTAAGAATTGGTTTGAACGCAGATATGAACTGGCCTTAGAATTCTCCAGGTTTCAGTTCGTTTTTGAACTTGTATGCAGCTTTTCAAGAGATGAAATCGAAAAGGGGATCAGCTTAATCTCTCACATACAGAATTAGTGGCATTAAATTCTACGTGAAACCATAAGCATTCTTTAACGCAATTGATTTATTTATGCTTTCCAGTAAAAAGAAAGTGTTTTTATTAATAATTTATATTGATTTAATATTTATTTTTAAAACTCATTGTTTGATTTCCACTTTAGGAAGAAGTGAGCTTTCTAAATTTGTATGAACTTAATTTTAAAATATAAGATTTTATAATACGAATGATATAATATAAAAAAATATGTGTTTTTTATTCATTTAATTTCAATTTTATTTTGTCTTTGTATTCAGCGGGGTTCAAAACAAGCCATTTAATTTCTTAGGTAGAGGATTTGATAGAATATTTAAAACAAGCGTTAATTTATGGAGCCCACCCAGAGATTAAACTACTTATTTGATCCTTGAGTAAATTGTCAACTGCCAACCTTCAAAAATTTAAAAATAATATATTAAAAAATGTAAAAGATCATTTCAATATCGCATTCCATATGAATTTCATTATATGTATAGTAGTGGATTGCATTTATTTACCAATATTTGACACATAAACGCTTCATTTCGGATGGATTTTATACACACTTCCTGCAAGATTTTACTAGGGATCACTTAGTGTAGTTAAAGTCAAACATATTGATGCCCAGAAATGTTAGAACAAGAAATTGTTTCAAAGGAAAATAATTCTAATCATCACGCCTCTTCTTCATCTATGAGGAGATCCTTCAGCATACACTGCTACATAGAATACCTGATATTATATAACTGTTCAGTAATCATTTCTTTGTTTCTAACGAAGCACCTTTGGATTTCGGTGACGGACTTTCTGTACATTATCAAAATAATTTCGAGAAATTTGAATTTTTGTACGCGCTTTGTGGTGCTGTGTCCAATTCGTAGTTCATATCTTAGACTCTTCCTTTTCCTGACAAACATATGTTGTGTTTTTTGTTTTTTTTTATAATTTATGTTTAGTCCTTTCTTCTCGCTTTTCTTTACGACATTCTGCGGGAGTGCTTGTAGTTACCTTTCTTTGTTTACTATCTACACTGTGTTGTCTGCACATCTGATATTGTTTCGATTGTGGACTTCAATAAGAAATCCTTATATTAGGTTGGTGCAAAAATAATGTCGTTTTTTACGTTGTTGAACGTCATAAAACGACATTATTTTTGCACCAACCTAATAGAACATCTAATTATCTCCGGGCAACAGAAATGTGGTTCTACAGAAGGATGCCGATAAAACCATGAACTGAATACAGAAACAATGATGAAGGTTTAAAGAAACGTGAAATAAAAAGAACACTTATGATAAGAATCAGAAGAAAAAAAACATTGAAACGGTACATAATAAAAAAAAGGGGTTTAGAAAATATTAGACTCACGAAACTTATTGAATGCTAGATAGACAGAGGAATGCAGTGAATAACGTACCTAACAAGTTTAGCTTCGTGTTTGACAAGAAGAATGATGGAGCATAATCTTGCGTATGAAGAAATTAGTGTAACGAGGAGTGTGCACAAACCGTCACCTCAGAAAATAGACTCTGGTGGACCAAGTTCCGGTAGCAAGTTGGATCCGAGACGACCGGCGGTCAAAAAATTCTGCAATACCAAGCCAGATCTCCAGTTAAAAGTTGGAGACTGCGTAAGACCTTCGCGCAAATGCGGGTTTAAAATAGAGGTGTTAAAATAGATGAGGTGACAATATGGGGAATACTTTTGAGGCCAGCGCGATGAGGATCTTATATTGGGAACTCTCGAAATGCAATAGCTATGTTGAAGAAGAGAATAAACTTGTCGAAGAACGACTGGAATTAATGATAAAACAATGCGGTATTAATCTTGCGGAACTGTATATTAGAGTAGCCAATCCCAACAGCCTGGGGACAGTATGCCGTCAGACCATGGAAATATTTGAAACTAGCCGAACTGAAGACCAGGAATTTCGCCAACAACAACGTCATGATTACCTGGTCCGAGGACCACTGCCACCGGGTTTCGGCATTCAGTGCCCAACCTGTAGACGACAATGTGCATCTCAGTTTGGTCTTTGCAGCCATCAACATATAGTCATCAACCAGTGATTTCTTCAATTCTCATTCATCTCATTTGGTGGAGCAGACGACGTCGTCATCATCGACGGACTTTATAATGAAAGTAATATATAGAACAGGCTTTATTAGAGATAGTAAAAAGAAAAATATTGCTAAGCACTAAAAACAAAAGAAGTTGTGAAGAATCATTTACACAAGATCGTTAGGTAGGTTATGTGTTGTTTTCCTCTTTCTCACTAGCTTTCAATATCTCCTTTGAGTGTCAAATCCAATTCTCTATTTCATCTTTGAGAAGGTTGTGACTGCACTACCATATAGTGGGACTAACAACATTATTTGTCTCTGAATAATTTACTTATTATTTGGAAGGCAAATCTTCTGATATCCCAATGTGCCTTTGGATTTCGGCGTTGCACTTTCCATTCCCTGTTAAAACATTTCCTAGATATTTAAATTATTGTAATTGTTTTGCTATTTGAAATTGTATGTTGAGTTTTTTTTTATCCTGAAGACCATGCATTCTATCTTATTGTAATTGATGTTTAATAATTTCTTTTTGTTTCCTTCCTATTCATTCTGTAGGCATCCTTATAGTTTCTTTTCTGTGTCTGATCTCATTACTGTTATCTGTATATCTTAGGCCGTTAAGGTTGTGGCCGCCAATAATGAATTAGAATTTATAAATATCTGAAAAACGCCAACGGAACTAAAATACTGGCCGTAGATTCACAGTCGAAACAAGTCATATATTTACCTAACTGTCCCAGTATGACGTTTGTGAAACAGTTAAAGAAAATCGAACTGGCGACTGAAGTTGCACAGCTTATCTGATAAATTTCTGTCTAAAGTTCTTCTTTTAAGTTCGTTGTCCCTTCTGGACGTGGGAGATCATAATTCTGTAAGATTTCCGTTCTTTGTATCTCAAGAATTTCCTCTTTCTATGGTGCTCATTTCCTCTTCTTCTGTTCATATAAACAACCTCATGGGATTCATTATTACCAGGTTCACTTCGCTCTCTTGCTTTCAGTAGGACCCGTGAGTGTTAGATTCTATAAATACTCGTTTCATATTAGATGACACAGAAATTATCACCGCGTCTTTCCTATATCGGTTTTTGGTTACCATTATTTTGAATCTTCCTCTTTGCTCACATGCTCCGTCCATGGTATTCTCAACATGTTTCGGGGTATTGAACTCATAATTACTATGTCATGAGTTTCATTAACCAATGCTTTAATCCGATCTTCTTCAACACAGCGATTGCCTTCCGAGTGTTCCCCATATAGAATCGTCATAGCGCTGGCCTCCAGAGAGGTTCCCCTATTGGCATCTCCTTTAGGGGAAGAACACCTGTAAATTAAAGCCGGCTTCACGCCGTGGAACTTGAAAAATGCTGCTGACCCTGCTTGTTTTTGCTGTCATACTTGACTGCACTCACCAGTGATTCACTTTTCTTTAAAAAAAAGTGGCTGTTGCTGAATTATGTGATTTTTTTTCTCTACTATGCTTAATGAAAATAGTCTTACTCGCCTAGCATATGCGAAGATCCCTCTCGATGTTTGAATATATGCTGTTCTGTCTAACATTTTTACTTATCACCATTGGGGTTGGCAATCACTCTTTTCCCTCTACACATGATCAGCTATGCCTGATTTCACTTTCCGTGCGTAATTACTGCATTACAATGTTCTTCATCCTGAATTATTACTTTTGTAAAGCCTGGAAATTTTTTTTACGCATTATGCCCCGAGCAAGGCGTGAAGCCACTATGATGCAGGGGGTTGCGGAAGATTTGGAGCAAGAGCAGATAGGAGTTATAGAAGAAAGGATGAGGGGAGGGATAGTGGATAGATCAAGGTAACTGGAGGTGTCGATTGACATTACATTTGAATAGTTGGAGATTATATCTCTCAGGTAAACTGTCATTGGGAAGGGTGTTCCACAGGCGAGAGGTTCGAGGTATGAAGCTATTGGAGTAGAAGATACGGCTACATTTAAAAGTTTCTACAGTGTAAGGGTGAGAGAGGGATGCCAGTCTCGTAGGGCGCTTCAATTCATGGAGTCTGGGAACCAGTGAAAGCAGCTCATCGGAGCAATTACCATGAAAGTATTTGTAGAAAAGACAGAGAGAGGCGACGGCGCGTCTGTGAGAGAGAGTGACTGTAGACGAGACGCCATATCACGGCCAATTATATTACATATCCGTCTCTGGATCTTGTCAAGAACTCCGAGGTAAACAGAAGGTGCCCCAGACCATATATGGCAGCAATACTCCATGCAACGGCAAATGGTTAATTTGTATATTTGAAGTATCGATTCCGGGGAGAAAAATTTCCTGGCGCGGCACAGAATCCACATTTGTGAGATACTGTAGAGGGTACGAACACTGAACAACGCACCTTTATCTTAACTCTAGTTCTCAGATAGAAATCCGGTAAACATTTAGTAAAATTAGTCTAATCAAACTCAACTATACATATGTAAGATACCAATGGCTTTTGGATTACAATATGAGGATTGTAAACGATTTCTTTGCATCTGACACAGTGAAGATGAAAGTTTTTTTACTTAGTCCGAGCTAGGCTCACACATTTGTAGCACTTACGTAATATATGACTATCGGTAGGCTCGAAACTGCTTCTCTTGTCATCTATATCCAGCAAGTTTCCTAAAGAATACAAGTATGTTACCTCCTTTAAGGATATGTAAATAACTAAAAGAGAGTCGCTGGCTGATAGTTGCCCCCACAAAGATATGTTTAACACAGTGTTATCCGAAGTTTTTTGTTTGTTTGCGGAACCGTTAACATTCGAGGGGTCAAGGAGTCGACGATTGGAAACACCGTCATTATACGACTAGAATAAACAAATTGAAGCACTGAGCTACTTGAGAAAGTTTTGCGTCGAGATGTACTTGTCAGAATTAAACACACAGGCAAAGATGAACTTTTTTTTTCCTGGCCGGAGTCCACATGACTCATTACGTTCAGCTTTCTCCCATCCCCGCATCTGCAAACATCGGGTATAAAAGGAAAATTTGCCTAGGAAAAATCTTTACGCTAAACAATGCCAGACTAATTTTAGTCTCAGGGTAATGTTGGAGAAATCCGATTTCAGGTTAGCAATATAAATAAGATTTTTAAATAACCTTACCCGGAAGATTAGTGAATGCAATTAAATAGAAAAAGTAGGAAAGTAAAAAAAAAATGGAGAGAGAGAAATTAGTACGTGAAAACTGAACGACAGAAGGAAGGATAGATATAATCTACTGAACAAATCTGATTGATTAGTTGTTTGATTTTGTTTAGTGGCATATCAACATCTATGGGTTATTTAATGAAGAATTATAAATAATTTATACGCAATTTTATACTTTCAAATAATGATAATTTTTACATATTTTTATACTTTCCGGTTAAGCGTATGCTTTTTAGATATATAGTTTATAAATGTTAAAATGTACTGTTGGCAATGTTTTGTATGCATACGTATTGCTGGTAATTTCAAGAAAAATATATATTCTTGTTAGTTTTTTATAAAAATGTATTGATTGTAATTTTACTGTAAAAATGTATTCTTATACTTTTAATGTTGTATTGATTGTCATTTTACAATAAAATGTATCGTTGGTAAATTTTTTATAAAAATGTATCGATGGTAATTTTAAAAATTATATTGCTAGTATTTTTACAATTAAAAAGTCATATTAAGATTATTTACAAAGTTTCTCTGAGTTAAATACACCCCCCCAACTGTGCCATGAGGACCGAACTCTTTCCACAACAGAAAGTAATTGCTAATCACAACAAAAGATGAGCAGTCAAAGTTATATTTCAAACAAGTTTACTAAATGAAAGACTATTTTTTTTATTATCATTCGACTTTTTTTTCTTCTTATGATAGGTCAACACATTATTTTTTAACTTTTTATTAGTATTGTTGGGTATTGAGGCATAGTTGTTTGCAGTCTTCAAACACCTGATTTAAATTATTAGATATCGTAATTCCCCATGTATAATAATCCTTCATCCATAATACGCACCCCTAAAATTATGCTGAAAGTGTGGGAAAATGTTTCAACTCAGGCATAATATGCACCCCTTTTTGGTAATCAAACCCTATAAATTGTACCCCTCCAATTTCATTTCTTATTAAAAAAAATTATTTTAAACATAGAATAATATTATTGTAATTTAGTTTTATGATAATCTTATTTTATTTTACATTTGTAAGTATTGTTAGGTACATATGATTTTATTTGGTTTCCTTATGACGTCGCATTCGTTGGATTTTATTATCAAAAAGGTCTTATATTTCTGCTGAGTAGTCATTTAGCAACTGAAATCGATCTATAAAACTGCAATGTTTTAAAGATTGATTTGTAGCTGTGCATAATACGCACCATAAATTTTACTTATTATTTTTTAGAAGAAAATGCGTGTTATAAATGGCGAATTACCGTACAATTTTCTTCATGTATATTATCTTGAATGTTCTTTCTCCCAATCGTTGCATGAAAGTGTTGCAGTTGCACGGTTTTTAGCCGCTAAATGGATTTCGCTTCTTGCCATTTTTTATGATAATTTATTTCCATCTTTCTTTTAATTTCTTTTAATCTTTAGGCGATTTAATTTTCGCATAACATCGGATAATGTTTGAGACCCGCAGTAGAAATTTCAACGTCAATACTTTTATCCCCTCTGAAAAAAAATTATTACTCCATGGTGACTAACATCTATCTATCTATCTATCTATCTATCTATCTATCTATCTATCTATCTAATTTCAATCACAATAGTATTAAGCGTCTCTGAAAACAACTTATTGCTCCATGTTGACTAAAATCTATCTATCTATCTATCTATCTATCTATCTATCTATCTATCTATCTATCTAAAATCAATCTTAATTGTTAATTTATTTCCTTCTTTCTTTTAATTTCTTAATTTCTATCTATCTATCTGTCTATCTATCTATCTATTTGCAATCACTATAGTTTTAAGCATCTCTAAAAGTAACTCCATGTTGACTAACATCTATCTATCTATCTATCTATCTATCTATCTATCTATCTATCTATCTATCTATATATATATATATATATATATATATATATATATATATGATGTCAAGTGGTAAGTCAATTTGCAAATATTGATAAGATCAATAAGGCCTTTCCTTGACAGGATTATTTTGTCCTAGCCATGACGATAAAGTACATCTGGAAGCAAATCCTCTGATCGAGAGATTGTTGGTTTTGAGGATTGTAGAACTACCACTTAATTGATCTCGTTCCCATGTACACCCTGTTTAGCAGTGGTAGCACCAATTAGGCTCCCATCTATGGATCAATAGTTAAACCCCAATCTTAGGTCAGAACACTATGAAAGTATGAAAATGCATTTTTCTACTGAAAATACTAGCAATGCATTTTCATAGTAAAAAAAAAATCCCCACAATATATTTATGCAAAGAAAATTACAAATCCTCCCAAGATAATTATATTTCGACATTGAATGACCCATAACAAGTTGATATGCCGCTAAACAAACAAACATGATTATTAGCTGAATTTGTTTGTATCTTTTTGCTTTTCTCACCATAAGTGTTTTGTTATTATGTGATTGAGATTCCTTGAATACTGAATTAACCGCATTCGAAAAGGAAGGAGATTACGTCGATAAGTGAAAAATCTTTTGTGTATAAATGAATGCTTTTGTCATCGTTCGGTTTTGCGAGCATTGATGTATTAACATATATGGTCAACTATTTCTCTGCCTTTTCAGAGTCTCGTTGCTCCTTGTTCTTTTGTTTTTGTTTGTTTTTTGTTTTTTTTTGTTTTTTTTTAATTTTTTTTTTAAGTTACAGCTCTCGAAGATCCAAGTCATTAAACAATCTCTCTATTTGCAAACTGCAAAATCCCAAAGGGGCTCTAATCATCGTTCAATAAAAGATGACAGAAAATAGTAAAGAAACACAAACCAAATTTGTTAGCTCCGGTGGAACCAGTTGAATTCTATCTGCTTTGTTTTGTTTTTTTTATACATGAAAGACGCCGGAGTTTGGGATTGTGTACACTCGACAAAAGACCCGTCCACTGATCGCATCATCCTCGTGGGATAGCAGGTGCGAGACTTGAGGGCATAAAAACATTAACAGAAGAAATAAAAAAGTTTAAAGAAAATTCTTGCGATAATTTTTTTTTTCATCACGTTTATTTAACTGAATGTTGCTCTTAAATAAGTTACATTTATTTTTTCTAAATAAATATATTCTTTATTATTTTGTGATATATAACTAAACATGATTTTGTCATCCATACGGGGTAGAATATTTTTAATGTTGTTTTTGTTATTATTATTATTATTATTATTATTATTATTACCTATTCATTAAGTGTTCACACTAGAATTAACAGTTTGCATAAACTATAGATTGGGTGACAGAATGTCCTCTTTATATTCCCGTTCAGTTCTTAATGTTCTAGTCAATTATAGAAATGCAGTCGTCAGGATGATACCATCGCTTCTTATTTTCATTTCTATAGGGTCTCAGGATGGTTCATACCACAATTGTTACCTCCGTGTTTTAGAGCTCCATACATCGCCTCCGCTGGGCGGGTTACATGTCCAGATTGCGAACCCACTCGGATCCCAAGTATCATCGTGTTTGGAGAACTCGCGGCAAGAGGCTACGCGGAGGCCAAAACATCGTTTCAGGGATCAGTTGAAAACTTCCCTGGCACAGGCTAACATCGACAATGAAGCCTGGGAAACCGTTGTTACAAATCGGCCTTCATGGGTAAGACCATCCGAAGTTGGCGGGTGGTAGGTTCGAGACTTTATAGTTCAACCGTCAACATAAATAAGATCTGCGACGTACTCAAAGGAGGGCCCCCAAACTCTCCCAGCCTAGCCAACCACCCACACTCCTCAGTTAATCCCGCTCACGAATATTTAGGAGCAGGCTGGGCTTTCACAGCATTTACCGTCACCGTCACCGCCACCATAGGGGAGAAAAGGAATAAAAATTTTGGATGACGATCCAAATGTTCGGATGCAAGCGGGTGCCGACGACGACTGCTTTATCACCTCCTTGAGTAAATTAACATACTTTTTCATATTTCACATTACTAACCAAACCCTCGTCCTACGAATAGAAAAAAGTAAGTTGTCACAGAAGTATACATACCTCTATAAAATTACTGTATAAACGACAATTTCAGGATGATATGATATGAATCACTTTCGCAGAGTGTTATGTTTGCTTCTCCGTGTTCTCTATAAATGATTTCAGGATTATTGTTCAGGTGAGTTCTTCGCGTTGGTGACGAGACGCTTCGAATTTAAGCACACTACCGAACTGGCGTCGAGATCTCATAAATGTACAGTTGAGCTGGCTAGATGCAACCATCACCACTTGATAAGACAACAGAGGTGTTGAAATAAAATGGCTATTTTTGTAGTGATTTTATAACATATTTATGTTATAATTTTTAAATAAATAATATATATATATATATATATATATATATATATATATATATATATATCCAGGTAACGTAAGATGTGAACGAATAGCGTACAATTCCAACATTCGTGACATTTAATTTAAAAGAGGGCTCAATACAGTGTAGAGCAATATGCTGTAAGATATTACATTGAAAAACATCTCAAAATCGCTACACAATTGCAGTCATGTTTCGATGCGTATCGACCCATCTCCTCAGGCGATTGTAAATTAATCCACACACCCACACGTGTATAATTCATGTATATGTGCTTCATAAGATAATTCATGATTGTTTATGCGGGATTCGATTAATAATGTGTATGCTTTTAGGACGGGTATATATATATATATATATATATATATATATATATATATATATATATATATATATATATAAAATAACTAGCATTTGTAAGTCATTAAATGACCTCTGTTCTCTGTGCCTACATGAATTGACCGTAATATGCAGGCATTATACAATGTTTACATTAAAATATTGTTAACAGAATTTTTCTAAAAATCTATATGTTACAATTATATATCTAGTATTTTATTATATATAAGAGTACATGTAATATTTATTTAATTCCTTGATTTTAATTTTAATATTGCCATGTTCTATGGCCCATTAAATAAAATAACTATGGTATTTAATATGAAAAGAGTATAATATATAAAATTGATTTAATCATACTAGAAATCCCTTTAAGATATTTCTAAAGTATAAACATAAATAATTCTAAAAATGTAAAATCCTAAAATTAATCTGTCGTTGGATATGCATTTTTTTGTAATCAAAATCATATCCTTAACAGGATGTGAAATGGTAATATGTCTACAAACGACGGTTCATCCAAGCAAGTCTGAATAACACAGATACCCGAACATACACTTTTCGGCTTTAGGTTTGAACTGTTTTTTCGTTGGTCAAAGAAGACAAACCCATAAATTTATTTCAAATCTTGTCCCTCTCTTCTTCTTAACTCTTAAATAAAATAACTTTCTGTTTTTAAAGTTAGATCATTTCCATTTTTCATTTTCAATTACCAAACATCGCTTAAAAAATGGAACAATTTTAAGTTCCGAAACAGAAACTTCCGTGTCGCGGTGTAAAATATTTTTAAATTAAAAAATATTATATATATATATATATATATATATATATATATATATATATATATATATATATATATATATATATATATTAATATATAATATATATATTACTACTACTAATACTACAACTTATAATAAATAATGTCACCTTGTATAAACTTAATACTGCCCTTCAAAAGTGTAAATTTTAAATCATTTTTCACCCTTGAAAGTGAAGTCTGAAGATCCAGAGAAAATAAAATCTCTGGTGCAATAAATTATTACAATGCAACCTTAAAGTGGTCTGTTTTTCTTTTTAGATTAAATTAATATATATATATATATATATATATATATATATATATATATATATATATATATATATATATATATATATATATATATATATATATATATATCTTTCGCATTCTTATTTTTGAGTATATTAGAACATATATTTAAACGAATCATTTCTCACCTCAGATTTTGTTTGATCTAAGCCACATCTGCCAATGTTGTTAAAAAGTTAGTGACACTTTGACGGTAGTAGTGATTAAACACCTTGTATTATAAGATCATCTGTAATTAAGTAGTGAGTGTGGTGCATAGTGGGTGCTCCATACAGTCGACCTTGTGCTACGCTTAATAGTTCACTGTCGTGCACATGTAATTGTTGTAGTTAAGCAAACTTGTCTCGTTATATCGATTAAGACTGATTATTTAGTTTCTTCATTGCAGAGTGCATCATTCTTTCGGCCTTGTGTCACATTTAAGCTACACTTAGTAAAGTGCTATTGTTACATGGTTTTCTGACTTATCGAATCAAATACGTTATATGAAAGACTTATCTTTTCTCGGCGCTTTTAATATTAAAATATTCAGATTCTTTCTTTACACGAGCTAAATTGTAGCTCAGATTAACACAACTAAGATCCCAGCAAAAAAAAAACGTCTCTGGAAATTAATGTATGCAGACACTGGGCTGCAAGGCAGATGCTTTCTCATCTTGACTTTAATTGATAACAGTTTTCTTTTTGCTCGTTTAGGATTTCTGGATTTACAATGTTTTTTTTTTTTCTTTTTTTTCTTTTTTTGCATTTAACCAACTAGAATACAAATATTCTGAATGTAAAAAGGGAAATTGTTCACTATTTCTTTCTGACAATGAAAGAAAAAAATGAACTGAAAGTATTCACCATGGACTAGCTTTATCCTCGGGAAGGGCAACAGCGAAACAATAGCTCTTCATCAGGTTTGTTTAATAGTGTACCAGCGCCTGCAAGGCTTAAGACATGATCACAATGCTCTTTGCTCTTCGATTGGCCGTGGTGCATTTTCTCACCCAGATATTGCAAACTGCTGCTCTATTGACCCGAGTTGAATTGAAACAAGTAAGAGAACGCTTTGTATTATTCCTTCGTGTTGTTTTTAAAAGTTTTTCTGACATGTTTACATTGGATTTCTAGATGTTTTAGTATATTTTTTTAATCTTGGGTTGGTGTCTGTACAAATATTAATATATATCCTCAATTTAGATGAACAATGAATTAGAGCAAATAAGCGGGATATCGAATTTATTATTATTTATTATTAGTAGTAGTAATAGTAGTAGTTATAATATTCCGTTTTACATTGATAATGGCTGAGTTAGCCATAATGAAGCTATTCATTTGGAGCATGATGAGTTGATAATTAGAAGGTGAATATTTAAATATTGTCGCCCCATGAAATATTTTGTAAGTATATAGGTGCAGGAAAGTTATGTTCAGGATCATAGAAGTGAAAAATTTTATTGATTACTTTCTTGTAGAATGCAATTATTTTCAGTCGATAATGATTGGATTTGATCTTTTAATTTAACTGCAAGAATATGTCTGTCTATCTATCTATCTATCTATCTATCTATCTATCTATCTATCTATCTATCCGATGTATATCTAACTACCTACCTATCCCTACACACTTCTACCTCTTCCTCCCTCCATCCCTCTTACTTCTATCCTCTCTTTCTCTCTCTCTCTCTGTATTGAACATTGATATATAATTAGACATACGGGAAGCAAAAAAGAGATATGGACACTATAATTTTATCGTTTAAACTGAACATATAACATCCGGTTGAGTCTATAAAAGTGGCGTAGAGTGTCTCTAAAATGCTGTCACTTAAGATTGTCAACATCATTAAAATCGATGGAATAAAAATGTATATACCTGTCTATAAAGCATTCCACCCACTACTATCTATCTATCTATGTATCTATATATCTATATATATCTATCTATCTATATATATATATATATATATATATATATATATATATATAAGAGATTTGAATCTGCGTTTAATTTAGCAACCCTCTCATGAGACCCAGTAATATATATATATATATATATATATATATATATATATATATATATATATATATATATATATATCAAAATTACTAATTCGTGTCTGATGAGATGGCAGAACAACGAACCTTCGTCGCAATTGAACATAGGTAAATATATATTTATTAATATATATTTCTTAGCTCTGTCTAACCACATTGAGCACAGTTTTGTTTACACCTTAAATTAACTAAATATTTATTCGCTTACATGTGTATGCACGCTAACGCACGTATGTACGGCTGCTAATATCTAGTTATTTGATTTATCCATTAATATACATATATATATATATATATATATATATATATATATATATATAGATAGATAGATAGATAGATAGATAGATATAGATATATATATTTTCATGCCTCTTTCTTCCTTTCCCCTCACTAAAGTATTCTCATTATCTTTGACTCCCTGTAACCCTCTGTGTTCTGAAGGCATTATCTATCTATCTATCTATCTATCTATCTATCTCTTGACATAAACTATTATGTTCATATGAGTGTGTATATGCATTAATCCAAGTATCTATCTATGTATATATCATACAGTTAATTACCAATCTTTTCTGTTAATATTTGTCTGACTTTTTCTTTTCATATCTATCTATCTATCTACCTATCTATAAGAACTATTTATATTATCTATTTCATTCTGTTAATTCTTACAGGTTCCGTTAATTTCTAACATATTTTATTGATATTACCGATGCATTGCCATAAATTATGATAATATTAGAAATAATATAAAAAAATAAGTTATATTCAAATAAAAAAAAAACGCATTTTGAAGTAAATAATATCTATTTCTCATTAAAAAAAAAAAGCTAAAATTGTATGCCAGTCTGTATGCATAATTGCAGAACTGCAATGTTTTTTGTGTGAATTGAATTTCATATATATTTTGTGTGTCATGTACTTGAAATATGATCTCTTATAAGTGTTGTCTTCCAGTATGGTATTTCATATCTTTTTAATACATTTTATTTAATATTATATATTTTCTTAAACTTCAGATTGTTCTTGTGTGCCATTCCCAAATTTTGATTTCATATTTTTCTTCTTTGTTTACAAATAATTATGTTTTTGCTTTGTGTTTTTGAACTCTCTTATTTTTTGCATTCAATTTGCTTGAAGCTGAAGCAATCTAACTTGCTCCTCTCTTCTTTTCAAACCATCTGTGCTTGACAAACCTGACCTTGTCTGCTATCAGCCCCAGATCATTTTATCCAATTTGATGTATTGTGTATGATCGAGACGCAATAGAAAAAAAAATAAATGAAAGCATTGTATGAAACATCCAAACATTTTTTTACATTATAATAAGGGAAGTGTATTGAATAAAAATAAAGAAGGAAACAAAGCATAATATACGAAACAAAAATAGTTAAAAAATTAAATCAGAAAAAAATGAAAGAAAATAAAAGATTTCCTCATGGATAACAGTAAATGTATGCTAAATGCTATTCGCTATGCATGTTCTTCAGTGGTAAACAAAAGCTAGGGGAGGGCGCCGTGCAATTTTAGACACATCGAAATAGACACAGCTGAATCACGTTAACCACTAACTGTGCTCACGTCCTCTGATTCTTTTCCGTAAACGTTCAACAAGGGTAATTACATTTCATCAGTTGCATTATATACATGAAGGACTTAATGAAACATTTTCGCTTGGTATACGCTTTCCTGTCAGAAGAAGTTTTACCAGCCTGCTGCTGTAACCAAGTCATTCAAGATTATCTTTTCTAAGCATTCTTGAGATCGAAGAATGCTACCCTTATGAAAAGAGAAAATAACATTTTTCGACGAAAAAAGAATACACGTATCGATTCTTGTCAAATGTTATCTTATGCTTTGGACTTTTGCAAATATCTCCATTCTTAAGGAAAATAATCTTTGTCAAGCCCAAAATACATAATAACAAAATAATAATTACATTAAGTATAAATGAATAGATGAATAAATAATAATTCAACAACAGTAAAATTTAATCACATTCGTTTCTTAGGCAATAAATTACATCAATAGTGTCCTTCTTTCTTTATGTAGTTGGCATTAAGAATATTTTAGAGCGTTTGTAAATATAAAATTTCAAAATTTAACGATATGTTTCCTACATTTTACTTCTGTTTATAAATACATGTTACAAAATAATATCTTTACATTTACCATGGTAAAAAGTTTCAGGCAACGAAACACCTTCGCAGGAAAATATTTTATCTTCTATTTATATTGACTTTACAGTTACATTTAGATTATATCTAAATTTTTACACCCTAACACAAACATATATATATATATATATATATATATATATATATATATATATATATATATATATATATAAAATGTGGTGCAGTTCAGTTTATATTACAATGAATCATTCAAAAAAAAGTAGAATAGTAAGGTTAATGATATAAAATGGCGAAATCATTTCGCAAACAAAATTTTAAAATTTTGTTTGCGAAAATTTTGCCATTTTATATCATTAACTTTACTAATCTAATTTTTGTATGAATGATGCATTGTAATATGTATACACACACATATAAACATATATATGTGTGTGTGTGCGCGCGCGCGTGCGTGTCCGTGTTTGTGCGTGTGTGTGCTCGCGCGCGTGATATAGGTTTAACGCTATATATATATATATATATATATATATATATATATATATATATATATATATATATATATATATATGGGTTAAAGTGCTCAATATCGGGATAGAGAGTATGTAAGTATAAAAGTAGACATTGAAGTTGGTATGGGACTTTATCCATAATAACATAATGGACTATTCCATACGTAATAAATACTGCGCCTCAAGAGGAAGCACAGAGAGTTCAGTCTGAAGTCTGGAGTGAGGTCCGTCAGGAGTCTGTCAGTCAGTCCGAGCAAGTGAGTCAGTCAGTCGAGTCAGAGGCAGTCCGAAACAGAGTCGCGTTCAGATAATTACTGCAAGACATTGGAATAGTGATGCTGGTCGAGACTACATTGTTCTCTCTACTAAACCTGATTGTTCGTACTAACACTTTCTACTTCTCTGTATGTATTCCTGTTTGTAATATATCTGTGTTATTCCATATCCATGTTCGAGTTCTTCTTTATTGGTTCTTTCTTGGACTATCACCGTTGTACAAGGAACCGGACCATAACAGAAGTCAACACCCAGAGACGACCATCTGTATCATCCTTAAACACCTGATGATTGCGCTTAAGCATGATACATAATGTCGACATTATATATATTGTTTGGGGAGTTTGTGTCAACAGTTGTCTATATCAGGTACTTCCAAAAATAGGGTCAATACATGCACAAGCAGCTAACACTATGATCAAATCATATTTACATGTACTCTGCCTGTTTAGAACTCAGCTGATTAACCTTACTCGTCGAAAAACTAAAAGAGAAACCACTATATATATATATATATATATATATATATATATATATATATATATATATATATATATATATATATATATATATAACCATTTTCTTTTTTGATCTCTTGATACAGTTGTTTACGTTTGCGTGGGAGAGAAATCAAAAGAAAGTAGTTGAATCCGTCAACACAACTTTAAAACAATATTTCCACACGTGACAGTACTTTACGTAATTTCAGTTGACATTATGAATATAATATCGTTTTCTAAATTCTTCCAGTTGCTAAGAATATTTCTTTTGTTATTATTACTTACTTTGTTTTAATAAACTCATATCGTTTTTCTATCGTTTTGATTTTTATTGTTGATTTTTTTTTGTTGCTGTTGTTCCCACGTTGTTAACGATGACAGGATGTGACACGAGGACTGCTCCATAGCAAAATGTTGAGAAGGGAGACTTTGATACTAAACCAAACACTCGAATCCTCGATCGAAATTACTCCAGTCATTTTTGCCAGGCATTATGCCAGATAACAAATATAAGAGAATTTGCATTCCGCGAAAAAGATATTAAAAAAATAAGACTGCCCTTGAGGAACTAGAAAAGAACCAATAACAAAAAGACAAACAATGAAGACGTCATAAATTAAGAAGATAAAAAAAACAAACAAACTTAAAATCGCATTTAAATTTAGAGAAAGAGAATCTCTAATGAAAAGTCGTAAACGCACATTTCACATCATATTTTAAAACGGTTTCACTTTGGCTGTTTATTTGCGGCCTTGTCACTACGTTTTTTTAAACGCGGTTGTGTTGTTTGTGTTTCATTATAAGGAAGATGTTTAATGTTTTTTTAATCTGTTTACCTGTTTTTGCAGTTCATCTAAACTTCTTAATCTTCTTCCAGACCACTTCATAAATCTTTCTGCGGTACCTTTCGCCTGTCCCTAACCCTTATCTTGAAGTCTTTTTCTCCAAAAAAAGTAGAATAAAATAAACTATGAATACAAGAGTGTGAGTAGTTTTGGGGCGTGTTTTACTTCTTCTTTACGTCTTGTGTGCGACTGTGTCTGTGCGCATGCGTTTTCATTATGTATTCGTGAATTTTAATTGAGATTTTTTGGAAATTTTGTTTGTTTTTTTGTTTTTTTTCTTTTTTCTCATTTTCTCTTTTTTTCTCATTTCCATTTATTCTATTTTCGTCATCCTTCCTATTCTTTCTTTCTTTGTTCTCTTCATTCTTTCTGTATTTGTTTTCATGTAAACTATTGTTCTCATCTTTTTCGTTGTTATCGCAACATTTCGGCTGTTGTACCATCCGGCCTTCATCAGATCCGCATCGATGTAGAGAAAAAACTGGGATTTAACTAAATTCCAGAAATTCCAAAATAAATTTTCTATCACTTCCCATTTCTTTCTTTCTTTCTTTCTTTATTTATTTATTTATTTATTTATTTATTTCTGTTACCCTGTGTTTCTTTCTCACTCTTCTTTAATTTCCGTAATAATCCTTTTTTTAAGCATTTTCCTTTCACATTAATCTTTTCTTTTAGTTTAATATCCCTTTCATCTCTTCTTTTGGTTTTCTCATTTTTCCTTTGTTCAGTTATCTCTTCTTTTCATTTCTTTATTTTTGTCATTATTTTTTTCTTTCTTTTTATTTACACTCGCGCCTTCAGGCTTTTTTCCCAATCGTCTCCCTTTGTATTTTTATGACATTACCCATACTTCCCCTTCTTTTTTCTATTTCTATTATGTCCTACCAGCCATCCTAACACTCTTCACATTATTCCCTTTTCATTATAGTTTTTTCACTTATACTTTTATTTATTTCAGTTCTTTTGCATGTCCTCTTTTCATTTTTTTTTATCTCTTCTCTACGTTATCCTATTTTCATAATCAATTACTACATTCTTTTTCTTTTGATCTTTTTTTCCCATTGTTCTTTCTTTCTTTTCTCTTTTCATGTCTTTCTTTCTTTATCGGTTCTTAATCTTTCGTCTTTCTAAATATTTATTGTATGTTTTTTATATCTTTCCTTCCTTTTGCATTTTACTAGTTTTCATTGTTTCTAAAATATTTACCAGTTTCAGTTTTCTCTGATATATCACTATCATAAAAAAACCCTATATGTTTATATTAATATCAATAACAATCTAAAAAGAAATCTTTATGTCTGGACATATAAATCAATTGAAATCTTTGTGTGTTCAGCCCAATCACTTGTTCATTGATACTGATCAATCTACATTGAACAACTCTTTTTTATTCATAAGTATAAGTATTTACCCGGCTTTATTTATTATCCTCAGTTGTAATATATTATAAACGAAATTATGGTTTTCATCTGAAGTAAATCCCACCTGCAACTCCTTCAGAATCGACCACAATCACGATTGCTTTTAACTCAACCAACCATTTACACTCTCATAAAACATCAATATATCTTCTATTATCTGTTGTCAGTTTATTCCTTTTTGGGGTCAGAAAACTGCTTCCATTCAAAATTAATTGCCTGCAATATGACAAATAACAATTAAGAATTAATGACTAGAATCCTGAATATGTTTTCCCCTATAAATGTTTCGTTCGGCTCGTTCAGTGCGGTCTCTCTTCAGGACGTGAGTTCATATCTCTACACAATTTTCTATCCTTTATAGCTCTGACCAGTATTATTTTTTTTTTTTTTGTTGTTGTTACTCCTAATCTATGTTCGGCCAACAATTTACACAATCTGGTTAAATTCTCAGAAATATGGCATTTGACACAGACGTAAAAACATGCCTAAAAGAAACACATTTCTTAGATATCACCCTCCGATCAAGAAAAGACATATAAATCACACAGAAAACCGACCGATAAACGACATTTTCCAACCACCCACCAAAAATAATCAAGCAGTTCCACCAATCAATTAACCGCAGGTTATTTGACAACTATTCTTAAGATATCATCTTCGACGAAGCCAGAAAAGATTATGAAACAGCCCTAAATGATACTGGATATTCTGCAGCACTATGTTCTTGCACAAACACATCACACAGTAGAAATGAGCCAACAGGAAGATAAAAATTATATATTTTAACTCACCATACGTAGAAACAAACGTAGGGAAAATATTAATTAAACTCATGCACAAAAGCTTCCTTCATCAAACTATTTCTACATATTCAACAGAAACACAGTAAAAATCAGTTACAGTTGCACCAAGAACATACACAAAAAGAAAGAAAACCAAATAACAAAAAAAAAAAAATACACGCAAAAAAATCCAAGCTATCTGTAACTACAAGCATAGAAAGAATATCCATTAAATATCAATTGCTCGCAAAAAATATAATACTGTATGACGAAAGATAATATATAAGAGTAACTGAAGAGTCCTGCAAGCAGAGAAACTAGGTACTCAAAATATCTTTCTGCAAATAGTAAATACGGGAATAGTATAACGATTTTTAAACATAAACGGGAAATTAAAAATAAAGTAGTACAAAAAATATCATAGAAAATAAGGAAAACGGAATCACCCTACAACAGTAAATTAATAAATGTGTAAAGCTGTCTAGAAATATTTATATTCATCTCCCATGACCAACACAAATTACTAAATAATCGATAAGAATTCATCTCAGAATTTAAACACGGAAACAAATTTTACTACGTTGCTTAAAAGTTGGTAGCAAAAAACGAATCCACAATAAAATATGCAAATATATGCACTGAATACCATGCAGATACTGCAAAATACTTTAGAAAAACCGAATACATTAAACTAAACAAAAAGATAATAAAGGAGAAAAATAAATGTATGTAATGGACAAAATACTAAATAGACAAATTAAGTAGAAAATAAACAAATTAATAAACTAAAAATGCATACATAATCAGAAATAAATGTAATAAAAATTATGAGCAACAAAAAATAAAGTAATCAGTAATAAACAATGCTTAAAATGTTAAAAAAAACAAAAAAACAACACTATAAAATAGCTATAAATAACTGTATTTAGATCCACTATTTTTCCTAATCAAAAGCCTTTAATATAATCTTAAGCATAACCATTGCAGCTTGCCGTTAAGATAATAGACCACGCTACTCACAATAGATTACGGACCAGCATATATAAATAGTCATGCGAAAACGCAACGAACATAGCTTGAAGGTTGCGTTCAAACATGAAACAAACTCTCCGCGAACAGCTTTGTCCCCAGTGTCCTCTTTCATATATATATATATATATATATATATATATATATATATATATATATATATATATAGTCACAAATAACACGATGGCCTTCGACACGTTGGCGATTGAGACCATTGTAAATCATCATTTAAAGACTCAGTTTTGCTTTGAACGAATGTTACTCTTAAAGCTAAACAAATATTTCTGGCACCAAACTGGAACAAATGATGTACACACGTTTTGCTGCCATTATGTTTATTTCTTTGTGAATTTCTGCCGATATTTACTGGTCACCATCTGACTTAGTCATTTCCCAGAAATATTCTAATGGATTTGTATTATTTATTGCCATTTCATAGTTAGTCAGGACTCTGGTACAGTGACTAGAATTTTCCGCCTTTATTAAAAAAAAAAATGATTACAAACGTCACAGATAAATTAATTTCTATCACCTGGGTAGGGTAGTACCACATTAAAAAATTTTTCGGGTATTTTTTTGCAGACCTCTCGAAAGCAATCTCGAATCTTCTTTTCCCGCCAAGTGGCATAGTCATTTGCATATTACGCACAGTCATGCGTACTGACATGTGCGATTCTTTATGTCACCTTTATAACGCTTCTTTGGCTCCTGGGCAAATGTTTGGAAATTGTTATATTGTCTTCGCTCAAGTATTTCTACGAGGCTGGCAACCAGTTGATTCCATGTATTCTACGCAAGCATCGTTGATGAACATTCCCATGTTGTTTCATATGATCGCGATAAACATCCTACGTTTCTCATGCATACATTAATACGGGTGTTCCTCTCCATGGGTCTAACATTGGACCTATTTTGTTTTTAATTTTCATAAACGACTTTCTCGATGTCATCAGTTCTCATCAGTATCTATACAAATGACAAAACTATTTACTCCTGTCTTAATGGTAAGTCTAATTGGTTCAATATAGTCAATTTGGCCACTGATAAAAAATGACCTTCAATCTGTTGTTACCTGGTGCAATAATAGTGCAATGGCTTTCAGGTTCCTTTTACACAGAGTATGATGAGGTTAGACCGCTCATCCTCTCGGTTGTTAATTTTTTTTTTTTTAGGTACCCAATTCTAGCCTTTGCCTAAAGACGTATCACCTATAAGGTCGCAAGTGATTTAAGTTTACTTCTCCTAGAATGGATGCTACCCAAGGCTATATGCCACAGTTTTTTCTACTATTTTACTCATAGGGGTTAAGAGTTGGAGTCAGCCTTTCTCCAAGTTATTAGTACATAAATAAATATAATTAACTCATCTGGAATTCGAATTCGGCTCTCAGATTTCTTAATCCGAGCCACTAGCTGAACTATGTCCCCACTAGTGATTTTCCAAGTGTAGCTTATATGTGGCACAAGGCCGAAAGTATGGACCACCCAGTATGTATCGAACTCACTATTCAGTCGTAATTTAACTTGCTAATCATTACACCGCCTCTGATTGCATAACTGTGTCTCCACTAATACGAATCACATATTTAAATTTTGTACATTCCAGTATTCAATCCATCTTTGTTTTTTTTTTACTTATTAATATTAATTTCAGGTATTCATTTAGTACTTTTGTGACGTCACCCTGGGCCTCTCCCGTGCTATCCTGTGACGATCTAACCCTTGCTTGATTCGGATGGAAATCTGGTTAGATTCGGCATCAGCTTTGTCGTTCCCAGCTTGCCTCCAACGCCTGGTTCCCAAAGTAACTGCTTTGATTTCTAGTCTAACCTACCCACGTTGTGATTTGATCTTAGGTAGACGAAATCAATCAGTCGTCGGGCCGTAGTGCAAGCCGAATTCGAGCAAAGGTGATACCGCACAAGTATATGTAAAAGAAAATAAAGTAACAAATCGAAAGATTCAAATGTGTTAAAATAGAATAACAAGTATGTTCATATCTGGTTGCTGAATACAGGACTGCTTCTTTCTCCCAAACCGCTTCTATTGATATGTGACACTTTGCGTTTCTTAGGCGAGTCTTAATATCTTAAGCTGTTTTTCAATAAACTGGTTTTTGGTCTCTTCAGGCGATATTCGAAAAACTTGTTTTGGTGGTGTGAGTCTAAGTCGTTCTTCAAAAATAAATTGTTTTTCGTTAGCAATCTAAGTCGGAATGCGTGGAATCTTTCAGTCCGCTCCTGCGAGGCTGGTTTCTAAGCTCACAGCTCAACTCGGCCTGCTCTGTAACTCTGTCTGCGTCTGCCCCACTGCCACTCTGATTCTGGGGAAGTTCGTTTATATGGACGCCGACCAAAACCGGGTGGGGACCTGTAGTGGTTTGGCTTCCTCGATAATTCCAAATCCGCAATAAGGATTTTCTTTGTTTTCGGACAGGAAAAGTTATCACTTCCCATTTTTGGAAGTCAATTACTTTCTGCTTTAGAGGGGCTCTTAAGGAAATTGACCTTCCAAAATCTTCCTTTCTCATATTGGTATCTCACACCAATCACCTCAGAGGGCATCAACAGGTTTCCCTTCTTTCTCATATTGGTATCTCACACCAATCCCCTCAGAGGCGTCAACAGGTTTCCCTTATTTCTCATATGTTTACCTTCGATCATCGCTCACGCTACCATTCAGCCAATGAACGCTCGGCAGCGTGGGTGTGGCTAGACTGGCCTCAGTTTACAATTATCGCTCAAAGTAAAAAATGATCTTTTTTTTTCTTTTCTTTCTTTTCCCCGACTAGAACCCCCACGACTCGTACTGTAGTCATTAAATCTTTATCTTAACTGAATGTCATCTGGGATTCATCAATGAGATTTTCGCCAAGTGATTATCTCGGTGGTCAAGTGAATCTTTTTGTATTCCTCAACGTCTTCGTACTTCTGTCGCCAACAGTCTGTTCAGGTAACAAACTTTTATCATGGCAAGGTCTGGACATAAAACAGGTGGTTCTCTTCCAAAACCAAATGATATCCCCGAAAGATAGTTAATGGTTTATTCTTTTCCATTTTTTTTTTCTTCTACTGGATCAATAGGTCAGTGGATTAAAAATTCATAAATGTTTGTATGAAAATAATATAAACAATGAAAACTACTCATCCTAGAAATTCAGACAGAAATTATCAAATCGTTACAGACCAGATGGGAAACACCTGTATAATTAGATGATAACAGAATATAATTAAAAAGTAAACAAATTAAATAAATGTATACATTGTAATTATGTTAATATTAAATAGATTATACCTAACTTAATATAAGTACTTCGACAGATTCGCGATACCTAAGTTGTCCAATGATTTTTTTAAAATAAAAAAAACCTTTTGTGAAACTTATTTTAGTTTTAGTTTTTAGCTTAAATAGTAATCTATTTTCTCTATTAAATTAAATTGGCTGGAGGTAGCTTTTTTTTTAAATAAAAAACTGATTTCAGTTCAATTTTTAGTAATTATTCATCGTAATATAATTCTCTTTATTACAAAATCTTCCAAAATAAAATATACCTTTCTAAAAATTTATTTGACGTATATTAGTTCATTTAGAGTGTAATGTATTTGATTTGAAACAAATTTTATTTACTTTAAGTTTAAAATATCGGAGAAAAGCATTTGTAACATGACTGTAGCTGTTTATTTAAAGTATTGACAGCTTGAATGACAAATGGATGTATATCTATTTTTTTTTCTACGGTGGCTCTCTCTGTAAAAATAACTGAAAAACATAACATGAGTGCCATTTGTACATGTTTTTAAGTACTCTGTTATCATTAAATATCCTACGTAGTCTAATGATTTATTGAATTTTAGATTATTTTTCTTTAAATTTGATAGAGTCATCGCTCTTGTTTTCTGACAATGTCATGTAAGAAAAAACTGTATCTACAAAACTCGCTACGTTTATACACATAAAAAAACTTCAAATTGTTTTAAAGATATCGGTGTTTGATGATTTGTACTAAGCCTTTTCTTTTATGATAGGGAAATATAATATGTACTTAATAACAATATCAACTAACAGGGTTAAAGTAATGCAGAAATTTAAAATATTTTAAACTATATGGATTATTTCCATTACAATTGTTAAAAAATGAGGACAATTCGTGCAAAAATATATTATTCATCACAAGGCAATATTGTCCTTAATATAACTTATTCATAAGATTACAAGCTTTTCTAATTATATAAGTTTTAGTTTTATTGTATTATTTATTCTAAAATTCAGAGCAGATTTTTGGTAAATGGTGTTTCTGTTAAACAAAGAAAAAAGGGATGATCTAAATTTTTCATTGAGTTTATTTTTAAATAATATTAAATTAAGCAGGTTAGAATTTAATTTCTCGAAATTTCTTAAAATTAAATATGTGGAATTAACAGATATAAATATTTTTACTAAGATTTTCTAAAAAAAAATACCTTTCTAAAATAATTTAATTCATCTGTGAATAAGTTCTCAAAAGTTCTTTTAAATCTGACAATTATTTGATTTTTGCAAAAATTACAAAATAAAAGCGTTTTTCACTCCTAAAACGATGCTAAAATTTTACTATACTATACTAACTTTTCTCTCCACCCCTTTGAAGCAAGAAAATAAGATTTGCAACCAAAATTCCTAAACTGCTTAAAAATATATAATAAAAATATTTTGGTCTTTTCTCGTAATAGTAAAAAGGATTTTGACAATAAAACTTTGTTTTTATCAAATTTGGGGCATTTTTTAATCATGGTATGTTCTTTTTTAGCGAATTAGTGGATGTACCTAAATTAATGATGAATTGATTAATTATTTAAAAGATATGGAAGACTAAATCATATATATATATATCGAAATAAAAGTATAAAACTTAATATTACGAGACATATTAAAAACGGGCGAAGCAACCGGTTTCGCTTCAACGGGAGATTTAATTTACAATTGACACAGAGAAATGTACAATAAAAGGTTCTGGAGGCACTTTACATCGGGTCTCGTAAACCTTCTTTGTGTAAACAACGTGAGTGTTTGTTGGGGCTCGCTGTCATTTGTCTCTAGTTCCTTTTGCTATTTTTTCTCTCACAACTTCCTTTTATTGTACATGTTTCTGTGCTAATTTTAAATTAAATCTCCCGTTGAAGCCTGAAGAGCGGGAGCGAAACCGGTTGCTTCGCCTGTTTTTAATATGTCTTGTAATATTAAGTTTTATACTTTTATTTCGATCATTGAATTTTGTACCCACAAAAATATCTTTAAATATACATATATAATTATATCTATCTTTCTATCTATCTATCTATCTATATCTATATATATATATATATATATATATATATATATATATATATATATATGTGTGTGTGTATGTGTGTGTGCGTGTGTATTAAATAGTAATTTAAATAAATGGTATATAAATTAATAGATAAATTTAAAGATTTAAAATTATTATTATTATTATTATTACTATTAAGCATAATAATAATGAGAAAATAATTAATTTTTTAATTTATTACTTAAAAGATAAACAAGTGCTTATAAATATTACCT
The DNA here is from genome assembly GCA_903632075.3 of Acanthosepion pharaonis. Classification (NCBI taxonomy): domain Eukaryota; kingdom Metazoa; phylum Mollusca; class Cephalopoda; order Sepiida; family Sepiidae; genus Acanthosepion; species Acanthosepion pharaonis. The sequence goes on from CAHIKZ030002258.1 coordinate 2,407,721, forward strand.
ACACAATCTATATTAATTATTCCATACATAATACTTATCGATTATTCCCTATATATCGGTTATTCCCGATATAGTTGGAATTAATTATTACCTAAGATGATTAATTATTGCATACGTAATACCTATCAATTATTACGTAAATAATGCATAGTAATTATTAGCTACCAAATATATATTAGTTATTACCTACATAATAAATAATAATAAGAAAGCATTAAAGAAATACAAATAACCGCTAAAGTATATTAATGTTTAATGAGAAGCCTGAAAGGGCATAAGTACTAATAATCTCAAATTCTGGCCACTAATACTAAGCGTTTTAATTAATTTTCCATTTAGCTGATGCTACTCAAATATAGTAGAGATCGCCGTTACATTTTTCAAATAAATGTTTTTTTTTTGGGGGGTACCTGTCTATAAGCGTTTTCTGTTTCTGCATTGATGCCTGTCTCATCATCCGAGAAATAATGTACGACAACATCAGTTCTCAATTATTATTTTCCGGAATACTAAAAATCTTCGAGAGTTAAACAACTACTCAGGATTTCCTGCACATCGTTAACAATTGATTCAAACAGAGAAAAGTAAACTGAAAGAAAGAAAGAAAGAAAGAAAGAAAGAAAGAAAGAAAGAAAGAAAGAAAGAAAAAAGATACTGTTTTCCTCCAAGCCGAATAAAACAAAAAAGGGGAGAACATCAAACATTCGCTCAAAGAAAGAAAGAAATGAAGGAAGGAAAGAAAAAAATAAGAAAGGAAGGATAGTGAAATGTTCCATTAGAAACGAGAAATACAACGAAGGAAATAAAGGAAAAGTGTGCATAAAGAAGAAAAATGAATGAATGTAATGAATAAAGCATACAATTTCCTCCTAGTCTAATAAGAAAAAAAAAGAAACAACATTTTCCCTTAAAGAAAGAAAGAAACAGAAAAAGAAACAAAAATGCAAATAAAAAATGTGAATAATGTTGGTATCATTAGAAGTAATGTCTAAAATGAATCTAGTGTAATAGTTTGCTAGATAACGTAATAAGCATTTACTACTATAATGGATTCGACCCTTACTTGTTTCCCAAGAGATGATGTCTTGTGCTCGAATGACCTAAGCTTAATAAATTTTAACAGCAAATAAAGAAAATAGGAGGATATATAAGCAATAGAAAAAGAAAGATGAAAAGTAATCCATAGAAACAAAGAATATACAGTGTTTTGTAATTAAACATGATGAAAAAAGGCAAAATGAAAGCGATAAACGGAACTTTGAATAAAAAGAAAGAAAGAAAGAAAGAAAGAAAGAAAGAATAGAATAACGTACAAAAGGAAGAAAAATGAAGTAAAGAAATTGAAAAGTGTGTAAAAGAAAGAAAATGTAAACAGAGGAACAAAGTCGTTAAAAAAAAAGCTTTGAAAAAAGTGAGATGAGCTAACATAAGAAAAAACACGGAGATAAAAACACAGAAGTCAGTGAACAAATTTGAGAGAAGAAAATATATAAATATATAAAGAAAAAAATTTAAAAATTAATGAATTCTTGAGTGTCGAAAGTTAAATGAAATAAGAAATGTGATTAGAATAAGAAATGATTAAGTTAGAATGAATAAAAAATACAAAAGAAAAATCCGTAATAGAAGTTATAGTAATAAAGAAAAGAATAACATAAATAAAACTTTGAAGAAAGGTCAGTTGGAAATTAAGGAGGAAGAAAGATGGTAAGAAAAGAAACAAAAAAAAAAAGAAAATATTTTGAGCCAAAGAGATAATTAATGAAGAAAGATGGTATAAAACAGTAAAAGATAATTAAAGGCGAGAGAAAAAGAAAGAGGGAAACGAAGAAAACATTGAAAAAAGAAGAGAAAGCGTGATGAAAGGGAAAAATAAAGAAAGTAAAGAAACTATAGCGAGAGTGAAAGGAAAAGAAAGAAAGCTCTACTCTTTCTGATCTTTTAACCTCAGTTTGCTGTATACGACGAAAGAAAGAAAGAAAGAAAGCTCTACTCTTTCTGATCTTTTAACCTTCTTTTGTTACATCTGAAGAAAGAAAGAAAGCTCTACTCTTTCTGATCCTTTAACCTTCTTTTTCTATATCTGAAGAAAGAAAGAATGCTCTACTCTTTCTGATCCTTTAACATTCTTTTGCTATATCTGAAGAAAGAAAGAAAGCTCTACTCTTTCTCATCTTTTAACCTTCTTTTGCTATATCTGAAGAAAGAAAGAAAGCTCTACTCTTTCTGATCCTTTAACCTTCTTTTTCTATATCTGAAGAAAGAAAGAATGCACTACTCTTTCTGATCCTTTAACCTTCTTTTGCTATATCTGAAGAAAGAAAGAATACTCTACTCTTTCTGATCCTTTAACATTCTTTTGCTATATCTGAAGAAAGAAAGAATGCTCTACTCTTTCTGATCCTTTAACCTTCTTTTGCTATATCTGCATTCAAACAGCTCACCGATCAGCTTACAACAATGGAAACAATATGCGCGTCATTGCTGTGGCCCCAGCACCGGATTCGACATGAACAACCTTAGACCTCGTTTGCTGACCCTTACAGCTACGGACAAATGACCACCAGCAAATCAGCAATATTCTATCCACTACCTTAATTATTTCTCGACCATCTGCTTTCTTTCGAGTAGTCTGTTGTCATCTCACAAGAGCACAAATGCCATGCATTGCTCAGACATCTTTTTAACTATCCTCTTAACTCCCAAATAAAAGGGGCGAACAAAGCAACTTGATCATTTGTGAATGTCACTTCACACTGTATATTTAAGCAGTTAATTTAAAAACAATTTTCATATGAGTATACTTGATGTACCATTCAGTTTTGGGCTTTTAAATATTTAGTCGCTGGATATGACGTTGTGGTTTGTATGGTCAGAGATATTTGTAAGAATGTGTTATTGAATCAATATAAATTATTCAAACTGTCTACAGAAATGAGTCACTATGAAGATACTTGTAAGAGACTAAATTAAAAAGGGCACACATGTGGTGCAAGCCCAATCAAATAACATTGACCTACAAATAGATGTATTAATTATATGGGGAATGGTGAAATTAACGATTCCATTCATTAAAGCTAACAATTATTTCATCTCTGCAAGAATTTCAAAATCAAAGTATTTTTCGCTGTCAAAAAAAAAAAGCAAAAAAACACACGCTAAAATTTCTTATATTAATCTTTGTTACCCCCACACACACACACACTTTGACGGAAGAAAAAAAAAATTTGCAACCAAAATTCCGAAACTGCTAAAAAGTATTAAAATGTAATCAAAAAATATTTTGATCTTTTCTCGTAATAACAACATAAAGATTCTGATGACAAAACATTGTTTTTATCAAATTTGGGGCATTTTTTCATTATAGTATGGTCTTTTTTAACGAATTAGTGGAGGTATCTAAATTAATAGTAAATTAATTAATTAGTTAAAGGAGCTGGAAGACTAATTCATTGTGAATAATGAATACTTATATAAAAATAATTTTAAATTAATTATTCATTAATAAAGAATAATGGATGTAGGTCATTCAGTTCACTGATCGTAATATTGATCAAGACAAAAATAATGAGCATACCTGTCAGAAAAGTCATCACATTTAACTGTTATTTGTCAGATTGCAATTTTTTTTTTTTTAATTTTTATTTATTTTTAATTTTTTTTAATTTTTTATTAACGGAAGAAGTTGTCTTTCCTCAACTTCCAAAAATGAAATAAAACTGACAATAGATAAGTTCGCATTCATTGACAATATATTTAACGTTACTAACGGTAGAAATTTATAAAATATTTTTCAGGAAATAAAACTTTTTTTCAATTCCAGTAAATGTTATCGCGCTTTCTAGTATTGATTGGAGTTTCCTTCCAGAAATTTAATTTAAGATTCTATTGGAAGTCCACATTTGTTTATATTATTATCTTTATGACATTAAATATATATAATTTTTGTTCTTGTTAGTTTTACAAGCCGTCAAGAGACGTAGTTTTTATTATTTGGTAATATTTGCTTGTGATTTTTTAATGTCAGACTCTAGATTCTGGAAAATTATCTTAACTAAGGCGTAAAGGATTCATTCACGTGAAACCATTTATAATCATTGATCTACGAAGAAGTTTGTATATAGATTATAGTATATTTGGATTACACTTGCTTCTTCTTCTTCTTCTTCTTCTTCTTCTTCTTCTTCTTCTTCTCCTCCTGCGCCCCCTCTCCCTTTCTATTACACCTAACGCCGTGCGTTTGCTTATTTAATTTTTGGAAACAATAATTTACCATTCTTTAGTTTATTTTTTCTTTAAATAAAAAGCTTTAGGTGGTCATTTGATAAAAAATTGGCTGAGGATACCGTAATGTTGAAACCAAAGTAACAGATTCAACTGACCTCCTGATTTTTAAAATTTGATTGTGGACAAGTTGAATGTCATGCGTGACATCCACATGAGTTTCTAGATCTGACGTCGCTAGTTAGCAACATAACTCGAGTTCGCAGGTTAATAACTTGCTTTTGCAGCATCATTTCGGTGTTGAACAAATGTACACCTAACACGAATTATCGCCAGTTCATTTTCTTTTTTGCTATATATGGTATATTAATTAACGGAAAGAAAAAGACACGCACTCATATAAAGGACACAAGTGGGAATAAGTTAGCATTTCTAGCACTAATTAATGACGGATTAGTTTAGACACAGTCCGTTCGGATAAGAAAACTTGAATGCGTTACAAGATGGAATCTGTGACGAGCGGTGCTATATCGAGTCATGCGCACTGGACAAACAA